>JAAAQI020107773.1:15323-32796 GCA_011800005.2 Stichodactyla mertensii | reverse complement strand
TTTGTGAGGCTGCTGGGTGCGAGCGGAGGGAGGGGTGGGGGTGGGGGGGGGGGTGGGGGGGGGGGGGGGGAGAGGGCCCATACTGGCATTTATAGTATTGGAAGTGAAAGGAGCACAATCTGGTGTGGCACTTTACTGTCCTTGGGGGAAGGGGGGGGGGGGGCACCACAGTTCCCCAAAATCCGCCACTGTTGTGAAAGTGGGTTAAAAAAAACGAGATGCAGCCGAGATCTCTGCTTTTTGTGATAATCACAAGTATCTGAAGCTGCTTTAAATAATATTAGTTCAAATTTTAAAAAATGAATCTTTTTTTGAATAAAAATTAAGAGCATCTTTCTTTGTTTTTGAGCTCCCTAATTGCTTTCGGACACAAGATGAATTGATTTCAGGGTTGGATCCAGGATTTTGGCTAGGGGGGTTCAAACTGCTGATATTTTAGTAAAAACATAACTTCAAGAAATTCATTTTGTATTGAATATTTTCTAATAAGGGGGGTTTGTTGTTGTCATTTAGGGGGTTCAACTGCAGTTTAGGGGGTTCAGACAAACCCCCAAACCACCCACCCCCTAAATTCACCCCTGGATTTGTGTACATTTTTTTCAAATTCATCTTAGAAATGAAGAAAGAGGAGATTTGGAATCACTACAAATATTTAAATTCTAAATTGGATTTAATTGAAAAATATATGCTTATTTACAAGTAACAGTATGCTTCATTTTCAGTTTTGCAATTTTGAGATTCAAAAGTCAAGATATATTAAATAATGGGTAAAAACACTAAGATAATATATATCAGTCCTTTTTAATAGATATTATCTTTTGTATCCCTTTTCTCTGCTGTGCATCCTGCTCTTTTGGATCTGGAGGAATATCTGGTATTGCCTTTAAATAATAACAATAAGGTACAACATTTCAAAAGATGAAAGAAGAAGTGGCTTTATTAAAATACTCATTTTCTTAAGAGTTAACTTTGAAATGTGTTTCTGATTTGGGTATTTAATTTGCCTGAACTGCATGCTGGTTGACAAGAGCAATTAAAATATGCTCAAAACCCAAGTAAACGTAATTGCTTTTTAAGGGTCTATGTGATCACTACATCACAAAGGACACACACAATTCCTGATCAAAAACAAAGCCAGTAGTAACAAGTGTGTGGATTCAGTAATTACTGTTTTTACTTTCTACAGTTTGAAAACCCCTGGAAACTTATTTCCTAATTTTCAAGATTTACTAAAATCTCAATAGACCTTTTTCAAGTTCACTAAAACTGCTGTATTTTTGATTACAGACTCATTAGCTCAGGGTTAGCCTTGTTTCAGTGTCAAAATATTCATAAATACTAAAGATAAAGCAAAGAATACAACTACAACAATACAAACATTTTGAAATTCCACAAACCTTCACTGAGGTATGTGAATATTCTACACCATTATGATGCTGACCTACATTAATCTGTAATCAACAAACACAGTGGTATTTTATGAACTCAAAATTGGAGAATTAATATAGAAGATATAACAATGATGATGAAACCACTTACCAAATTAGGTTTATAGTAGTTGTGTACTACAGAAGCACCTGCAAACATACTTAGTAGACTTGCAGTCAGAAATTTTAGGTACTTTGACCAGGTTACACCAGCTGGCATGATAGTAATATATCAGGAAGTGATAAAACTAAAATTCTTGTTTATTTTCAAATTTATTGAGTATTTTCCTCTTTGTCTACTCTTTGCAATCGTCTCTCAGATTCTTTTCTGACTACAGTATCATCTGGAAATAAATTTATTGAGAAATTTATCAAGTTGCTAAAATCAATATCAAATACTTTTTAAAATTGTAGCCAGAGAATTGCAAATTAATCAGATTGTCTTATTGACGAGGAAGTTTCTGGTAAATCATCATAATGATATTTGGTCATTGCATCCTCCTCCACTCACATTTTCTTCTTACCCTCCAGAATTTTGACCTCATTCTCTCCCCCCCACCCCACCCCTACACACACCCAGGATTCTAGATGGTATAAGGGCAAACCAAAAATGAGGGTTTAGACTCTGAAACCCATAATAGGCTATCATGAGAAAATTTATTGTATGACTTATAGATTTTGAAAGGGGGACTAGCATCAAAATTGTCCAACCTACAATTTAGCTGAAACTTTGTTGAAACTACACTGAAAGACTCTCAAAAAGCTGTTCAAAAACTGGTTAGTTTGTTTTCTGAAAATTCTTATGGGAAGTATTAGATTTTTATGAATCTTTAGAGGTATCAGTGATGTTATACACTCCACACAAAAATTTAGTTCCATACATTTCTTTGTAAATTTCATAATTGAAATATCTCAACATAAATGTTCTACATTGAAGAAAACTGGTCAGAAAATGAATCCCTAGTCTAAGCAATGTAAGAAAACTCCTTCACACAAACTTTAAGTGTTAAAGAAATAAAATTGTTACAAAATATAAAGAAATGTATGGAGCTGAATGCTTAGGTTAAGTGTATTGTCACACAAATGATTTTGATGCTAGTCTCCTTTTAAATGATGTGCTGTAAACAAGTAAAAGACTGGTCATCATTCAAATGGAGATGCTGGTGCAAGTAGGGGTGGGTCAATGATTTATGCACAGATAAAAAGGGGGGAACATAATAATATATGCATTTTTTTCTGTATTCTTGTATATTTTGCCAGTGTATGTGGGTGCTGATGAAAATGGGGGTCAGAAAAAGTTTAGTATACCACACTTAATTTCACAAAAAGTCCCCCCCCCCCATCCCCACCACCACCACCATCACCCTTCAAAATAATGACTGCTCAAAAATAAATAAATAAATAAATAAACTTAAATAAATAAATAAATAAATAAATAAATAAATAAAGCTACTTCTTTAAAATCTATTGCAATCAGTATTATTCACGAAAATTAGATATATCATATTTTTGTTTCCCTTTTATAATCTAATTATCTCAATCCACGCTGTTCGCAACCATAATTTTACACAAATAAGCTTGTATACAAGTACTTACAAAACGTCTCTCTGCCAACGCGAACTTTGATCATAAACAGTTCTATTCCAGCGCCCAGAAGAAAAAATCCCGGTAAAAACCTGTACACTCCAAGTCTTCTCTTAACAGCTTGCCACTTTTCTGATACCATATGGATGACTAGTTAAATAATTCCGCTCAAAATAGAAGAAAAATATAGAATTTTGTTACAAGAACCTAACCATTTCATCCGCCATCTCCTACGGTTCTCCGCTGATTTACATGACCGCATTACACAGTAGACAAAATGAAAAAATGTGGGAGGGGAGGTAAAAGAACAGCTTTTCTGACTTAGTCAAGAAAGCCTATGTTTTAAAATAGATGAAACTCATTTTGAAGAAGATATTTCTAACTGTTATAATATTGTAAGGGGATTAATTTGATTAATGACGCAGAACTGTGACGCAGATCTCAGAGGCCTAAGTGTTTACTCCCGACCCCTCCCCTACAGTAGTTCAGTGCTCCCAGGCTCTCTCAATTCGATGTAAACAAAATGGATTTCAGCTGTTAGATGAGCGGGGGAAAAAGCAAAGCGTTCGCTTTAGTCCGTATTTGTAAGTGCTTGATTTGTTATGTGTGTTGCTTCATATAATTTGTCTGCTATGATGAGTGGATTCGAAAAATATAACAAATATATCGACTTTCTTTGATTATTCCATGCAAGTAACCTTCAACAAATCCAACCAACTACATGTACAGGCAGGGCTACAGATGATGTCTTCTAAGCTTAAAAGAAAGACAAAGGCTAAAAAGTATGGCGGCTTGACAGAAGAAGATGTAATGAAGTTACTTCTGCCAGACAGAATCGATTACAACTTAGATATTCTCTTTGTAAGTGATTTATTATCTTTAATATGAGTGAATTTTTTGAAGCAAATTGTCCCCCACTCACCCCTCCCTTATAATTTGGGCATTTAGCTTTACAAAATTTAATGTGATTACATAAAAGTTATGCCATATCAGCATTTTATAGTCACTGTTTTCTAGTTTGTCTTATGAGTAAAAAGGTGAATAGACCTCTACTTTGGGCATAATCCAGTGGCATAATGCTCTCAAACATTTCAGTGAACCAAAAAAATAAAGCCTGAGGGATTGACACATGATCTGAAATGAGAAAACATTATGCCCAAAGTATAAAGGTGTACAAGGTACGGTAATAATAAATTGTTTCACCATCAGATTGGAATCAACCCAGGTTTAACATCTGCCTATAAAGGACATCATTATGCTGGACCAAACAACCATTTTTGTATGTATATTTATGCAGATTTATTCAATTTTAGGTCATTGCCCCAAAAATATCCATGATAGAGGTCAACCCAAGGGGTAGTCTATAAGGGACCAGCCAAGAACACACACACACTCTCTCTCTCTCTCTCTTTGTATGTACACTCCTGTACACTGCTTCAAATCACTTTCATCTTCACTCTGACTGCTGACTAGAGAGAATTTTCAGCTTATATTATTATGTGATCCTATACAATTTTAGTTTATATTTATATATAGTTATAGTTATAGTTATAATTTTACAATTTGTACATAATTCAGCCAAGTGGTTGCAATGTATATATTTAATAAAGCATCCAAAGTATCTAAGTATCTATCTAGTGTCACTGTCACACCATACAAGGTCAATGTCACTGTCACTTTCCTCATCAGTGTCATGGGCAGCATTTACAGTAAGACCTTATTTTAATCATGACCCATCCACTTTTACCTAAAACAACCTGTTCCCATGCTATGATTTCACCACCCACTCCCCTTTTATGAACAATGACCAATCACTGCAACATATCCTAGTATTTTCTTCATGTACCTCCTTGGGAATAGAGGTCTATAACAATAACAGCTCACTTTCAGAATACCATATAATAATTATACCTGTAAGTTTGTTATTATTTATTTATTTGTTTATTTGTTAGGGCCATGCTTGTTTGATTCCAGTCTTGTCCCAGAGAAACTCACCTATAAGGAAGATGAGAAGTGCCCTTCATATGGGATTGGTCTGACAAATATTGTAATGAGAACAACACGCAGTAGTTCTGACCTGTCCCGGTGAGTTTTTTGGTATAGGCATCCAGATCCCTAAACATCCCAAGTAATTGATTTGTTGTGAAAAAATATATACCATATATTACCTGTACTTTGGACAGCCAATATTGATTTGATTTTTTCTTCTTTATCTAAAGCAAAGAAATCAAAGATGGTGTTGATGAATTAATCACAAAAATTAAAAAGTTTAAACCTCTGATTGCATGTTTTAATGGAAAAGGTAATAACTTTAATTTAGTTTTCAGCAACAACATAGACAATCTAAGCCCATGGCAGAACTGGAATTCTAAAACTTTTCAGGGGCACCCATAGCATTTTCAAGTAAAAGGGCCACATAAAAGGTGTTTGGAATGGAACGTGCCTGTCTTTGGGGGGTGTACACTCCCAACTTTCCCCCTAAATCCTCCACTGTGGGTGTTAGGAAGGTCTAAGGGGAGAGGGGTATATATTCTACTGCAATCTGTATTAGGCTTTCTGGAGATCTATCTGTCTATATAATCAATCCCCCTGCAATGAAAAGGGGGGATATATTTTGAACAACCCAATGTCAATAAAAAACTGCAAATCATTTGAATCCCTAATTTAAACAACTTTTTTAAAGGTATTTATGAAATATTATCTGGATCAAAGTGTCAAATAGGAAAACAACCACACTGTATACCAGGAACAGATGTAGTAAGTTTTGTGCTGTGAATTTTAGTATTAAAGACTTAAGTTCATCCTTATACTGAAATTATTTCAAGATGTTTAAATTCTTTTCTTTTTCTACAGGCTGTCTATGTAATGCCATCAACTTCAGGTCGTACGATGACATACCCCCGTGCCAGTGACAAGCTGCCCTTCTTTAAAGAACTCAAAGAACTCAGAGACTCAAAGAGAGCTACTCCTATGTGATCTAGATATAGGTCTGCAAAATAATTAACCATGGAAACCAGTAAACAGAAGGAAGAAAAAAGTATTAACCAAAGCTTACCCAATGTTAACTTTAATGTAATCAAGACTATCAATAATTGAAGTGCATTGCTTGAATCTTTTTATGAAGCCCTAAGTTATATAATCCAATTTATGACTTGAAAATTTAATTCAAGCTATGGAAATGTGAGAACAAAGGCATGTTTTAAAACTGACATATTGATATGGTATACCCAAATTTTTATTTTGATTTAAGATTTTTATTCATTCAAACTTTAGAGATAAACTGAAATAAAAGTTACATTCAATTTAAAATTTTAATCCAAGTTGTTTTTACCTAGTCGATTCTTTTCTATTTTTATTCAACACTTAACCTTAATTTTATTGAATTTTTTTTATTGTTGAATGGGTATGATATGACACCTCAATATACCAGTGTTATTCTAGTATTCTAGTATATATTATCTTTTGTATCTATAATTTAATTAAGTTTATTTTCTCTCTGCATACACCATACACCAATTGTTTGTCAAATAGAATCTCTGATATAAGCTTACCATTTCCATTTCGTTTCAAAACTTGGGTATTTTTTATTTTTTTATTTTTATTTTTTTAATATTCTTTGCCGAGACCTCAAAAGATATAGTTAGATGACTAGTCATTTTTAGGCTAAATGCCTCACTTTTATCATGCATTTGTGAAAGATGCGTGAAAGATGGAAGTGGAGGCATTTATTTTTTATAGATTTGCAGAAATTATAGAGAAGTTTGATAAGCTTATAATACAACTTTGTTTATATTCGAACTAAAATTTTTAATTTAAATAAACTTACAAGCTTACTCCTGTTTTTGGATTCGATTCTTTTGAAATGATTAATTTACTGTAATACAGATTAAACCTAAGCTTATTTGTTTTCTTCAAGTACGTGGATTATCCTCAGATCAGGTGTCCAAAATCAAAACCTGGGTTTCACTTTTCTATTCTTTTTGTCTTCAAGGCTTGTAAAAGAAATTTTTCTTCGTGTCATCGAGATAAAGAATTAAGAGGTTGTTACTTCAATAACCATATAAAGAATGGGGAAAAAAACGCAGAAAAAAGCCGTCAGTAAGTTTATAAAAACTGCTTTATCACATTTGCTATCAACACGGTATTATCGAAATTTATAATTAATATGGTGGTATAAGGTTTACGAACTGACTTACAGCATTTTAGTGGAAAAACGGGCTTTGGTGTCTGGAATTTTCTTCACTTTTACCACATATTGTTCTGTGGTCGATAGCGTGAGCGCACGCGTCTAGAAGTTACTAAATGGCGCGAAGAAAACGAGTGATCTGATTGGTTAAAAGTACAAAATAACTATTGTTCGCGTGCCCTGTGAAGAAAAAATCTCGGTTTTTTTTTTTTTTTTTTCCTTCTTTAATAAACAACTTATAAAAAGCCAGAGATAATTCCCCAATTCTTTTATTTCATTGAAGTGTGGCTTAGTATGATTTGAGTTTTGTATTGTTAAAAGCGCGCCCGAAAGTCACGGAATCGCGCGAAAAATAAAAGTAATTTGATTGGTGAAAATCTGAAACAACTTACCCGGATGCCGGCCGGCTTCAAGAAGCAATCGTTCTGCTCCTCAAGCCATTTTTGTCTTGAAACAAAAAGCTGAGAAATGTTTCCTTTACCAAGGTAAGGTTTTCTTTTATCCATCGTTAAGGAAAAGATACCAGCTATCTCAAATGTTAACACCAAAACAGGTGCCAATTGAAAACATAGATACGTAAAAATAACTGTAAAGACCTAAGTAGTCGGAAGCCACTGTATTTTTTGTATCTTTGCCATATCCCTGCATTAGCGTATTACAAATAGGATAAAATAGACTTAAAATGTTTACTTTTTCCCCTCTTTCGTTCATTTTTCAGTTTATGTATAAGGTCATCAAGCCGCCAATCTGAATAGTAAACCCGAATTACTACCTTGTGCACCTCTCAATAAACGATCGGTCCTTAAAATCTGATTTTCTCTACCGATATAATAATAAGCATACACCGAGACTCTTCTCGAACAGGTGTGAGAAAACACAAGTGAAGTGCCGCGTAATGAGTAATGCCCAACCGAGTCTGCGTATGCTGCTTACTCCATGTAGACGTATGTAGCTAGTGAGAGCCAGTGCCAGGTTACGACATTTATATTTAATCACACCCATATTGATATTATTTTTAACGAGTTAAGGTTGAAGAAAAAAACATTTTCATCTATTGTTGTCGCAGTTTTACAGTGATCTAACTTTTTTCATATGTAATTTTTTAAAAAAATTGCAAGAATTTTAGTTTTTCGTTCAAATGAAACTATAAACGTATCAAATGTATACATATAAAAGATCTATAACAAGATTCTAGTAAAATTTAGTGTGTTTATCAATAATAACTGAAACTGGCTTAACTAAATAAAAATTTCAAATATAACCATATGTAAAAAACAAAGAAACCGTGGGGGATTTGTTCAACAGCATTACTGTAAAACCAAAATTGTTGTTTTGAGGTTAAATTAATTTGTTTGGCTGACTGTCACAAAAATTCTCAGTTTACAAAAACACAGTATTGCCGTACGACCATAAAAATGTTTTGCTTTATTAAAAAAAAATGATCTTCTGTTTTGTGTATTAGACTAAAGTTCAATATTTGTAATTTAGAAAATAGTCCAAAATTGTATAATCCCTCTAATAGCTTTGCTGGTGGTGGTGGCGCATTAGTCTTGCTTCTAATCCTGCATCATTAGAAGAAGAAAAATTATGACATATACGACTTCTCTCATTACTAGCGGTTCATTCGACCTCTCATCTTCCTTTCCTCTAAAAAAATGTTATAATCTCCACTAAAACTCTCCCCACTGAATATGATGCCCACTAGACCTCCCCCACCCTTCGAAAATAGTGGTGTCCCCCTTCCCCTGTAAAAATAATATATAGTGTCCATAAGATCCCTCGATCCCACCATCCTGTCAAAAATATTGTGTCCACCATAGTAGATCCCTCTCCCTGTCAAAAATAATATAGTGTCCACTGATCCTTTCTCTGCCACTCCATCCTTCTCCTGTCGAGTGTTTAGACCCTATTTACTTTTTACTAAAAAGATATTAAATGTCCAAATGTTAGTAATCTAGTTTGGCTTTTATAGTGTACATCATGCACTGGCGTCTAGTTTTTGATCGAGTTTACCGTGCAGTTCTGCAAAAAATATTCGCCCTAGTAAGTCAATCTTCTCACGTAAATGTAAAAATTGAAAATATATAAGTGTATATATTTCAGTTCAACTTTGACATAACGAAACTCGTTACCATATAGATTGAGAGATTACTTATTGTCGCGCCAAAAAACTCCGAAAATTTGTTTTATTTATAAAGCTTAATTTGTAATGAATAACTCTGGCGATGATTATCTTTACTTTTAACTCCGTTGTCAGGGTATTAGACCTCTAGCATATGCATGCACCCACAATAAAAATTAGCACGAAACTAAGTCAGTGAATTAATAATTAATAAAATCATGATGTGTTAGGTTTTATTCTCTGCCTTTTTAAGTCTGTTATTGTCAGTTCAATAAGAAGTTGGAAGAGAGTTGTTAAAAAGCTTCAATCAACAACATATAGGTTTGTCAAAATCTAAGTTAGTTCCTTAGTTCTACTCAAAATCGTTATTCAAATGTCCAACTTAATTCAGGCTTTTTGTACACCATTTAGATGGATCTGTCCATAAACAATCTACGAGATTAATGGAAATCGACAAATGAAATGAGAGTTTCAAGAAGGCAGAACACCTGCTACTGCCTCAGTAGAAATGTTAAATTTTGAAGTTAGCTCCATCATAAACCAGTATAGAAATCAATTAACTTTTATAAAAGATCAAGATTACAGATTCAAGATTGCTTCTTGATATTTTGAGTCGAAAATTACTCTCGTGTTATTTCTGACACAAGAATGTTGATCAATAAGATAGGATGTGGTTTTTATATGTATATATCATTGCAAGCCCTAAGGAAGAAAAATAAATACTTAATAGATGATGACTAACAACGGTCAACCGCAGAGCGATATTCGGATTAATTTGTCTCTGAAAGATAAAAATGAAAACAGAATTTCCAACTCAGTCGCGTCATAGGTGTTTTCTCTTATCATTATGCGTTCAGTTATTGCAGTATGCAACCATCTAAATAACTCCCAGCTACGAAATTGGATACAATCTCGGCATTAATGATTGCATTGCCTGTATACTTTCTGTTCTTTAGACTGTAAAATGAACAGCGAAAGAAAAAGAAGGGAAACATGGCCTCAGCTGGTAAATCTTAGACTGTGGCATTCGTCAGTCAAAGATTTCACGAAATCGCCTGTAAGTATTTTGCTTGAAATAGCAGCATCACAATTTCTCTGTCCATTCAGATTTCTGGCTGAAAAAGCCTAGGCACAATGATATTCCATGAAGATCCGATAAAAGTTCTTCGTTGCTGTAGTTAGATTTAATATGAGAACATCAAACAAAACAAAGCACATGTAACGACAAGTAGGCCCCGGCTTTTGTTGGCCATTTGGTGTTTTTTAATTTAACTCTATTCAGATCGCAAATTTGCTCCTCTGCACTTCTTTTTGTTTATTTATTTGTTTCTCTGCTTCATTCAACTTTCTTTTCGTTAATTTATCCAATTTTAGTTAATTTATTATCTATTTCTTAATCTTCTAATCCAGGGCAGTAACTCCGATTTCTTTTAGCTTCGATGTTTATTATAATCCTTGCTTCACGTAATTAAAACACCATTCAGAACTCTTCATGAGATTTTCTTTCTACCTCTCTCTCTCTGTCTCTCTCTCTCTCTTTCCCAGTGGTTCAGTCCTATTGTCCTATGCATCTATCGAGGAATAGCGGCTCTCTATCTAATGTTATGGTGGTTGTACAACATGTCCACCAACATGCAGAAAGGGAAAATGTTCATTTATTTCACCAACTTGTCTTTCACCGTTATCGCGTTTTACTTCGCTGTTGGCACGAATCTTTCATGCATTTCAATCATGCAGAGACGAGACAATCGCTTCGACAACGAAGAAGAGAACCTCGAACGACAACCATTAGCTTTCTTGGCCGATAGGCACGCTGTCGACCAATCAAACGACTTCAAAACATCTGTAGACAAAGATGTAACAATAAGCGAAAATGTAACAACGGAAGAAGAGACATCACAGCAAGCATGCGCTGATACTCCAGCTGAGCCATCTACTGCACTATCTCCTGCACGAAACTTAAAAGCTATATCTTCAAAGAGTTCAAGAAAATTAAAAAGCAGTATCGAGGAAGAAGACGAAGACGGTGATAACTCGTTTTCTGGTAAGTCATACATTTCATTAAGACTCAAATGTCGGTCTCATAGTGAGATTTTTTTCTTTTTTGCCCCACCACTGCATGAGGAGCTAGTCGAGAAAGAGTGCGGTTTGGCTCTTACTTTCCAGCTTTCTTACGTTACGCTCACTTCTTTTCCTTCTCCTCAAGAGCAGGAAATTAATTGTCAAACCTCTCGTCCAGTGAACTCAACCCTTAAAGTGTACAAGTTTTATAACCATTTATTATATAAGTTTTGAAAGTCCATAAAAGTAGAATTTATTGATTTTTTTCCAATAACTTTATTTTTGTATGAACAATGGCGAAATTGGGATTAAACAGAGGCGAGAAGAAAATGAAAAGGGGAATAACGAAAAATTCTTCCCATCCAACTTTAATTGCTGATCGTGCCATCCCTTATTTGCATCTGGTTAACGGGCTTATGAAAAAGTAGCATAATAATAGCAGTTGAAAACGATTTATTGCATAGGCCCAGCATGTGTTTTATTACGATTTTCGAATTATGCCTCAAATTTCAGGAAACCACACAAAAAAATCAACAGTAACAGATGTAATTTAACTTTTCAGGACCTTCCAGACTGAAGAACGGAAGTGCTGTTTGCCATCAGGTCTACTGGCTGCTGTACAACATTTCCACTAACACCAGCGTCTTGCTGGCTATCGGTCACTGGTATCGCGTCTTTGAAGATCATACCTTTTACGCAAACGTCGTCTCTAAGGAAGTAGTTGGGGCGGGATTGGTTGTCATGGAAACCCTCATTTGTGGGATACCAGTACGTATGTGTCACGTGGTATATCCGATGCTCTTCTCGATTTCATACATCTTATTTACCGCCATTTATTGGGCATCGGGTGGTACGGGTGCAGGGGGAAAGAGTTACATTTACCCTCTGCTAGATTATGACAGCATCAGCCTACGGTCCGGTGGTATTCTATTTTTAACTGTTTTTGTTGTTCAGCCTTTAATACAGTTGGCGTTCTACATGGTGTATGTCACCCGCCGATGCCTTGCCAACAGAGTTTGTCGTCGGTGTCGTTAGAGATCGGACGTAAATGATTGCATGTCAAGTAATGGTCAGTAATGGTTGCCTAATTTTTTGTGAGAGGCAATCCGAATCTCGATCAGCATCTGATCTGATTGACCTATATCATGCATCGTCTACCGCAAAAACGCCTTCATTGTTAGTGTGGAAGTTTAGCGCATTTCCATGATATACTATGCGATTTAATAAAGGTTCAAAAACTTGTTTGAGTATTGTATTTACACTCTAGCAGGGTGTTGTAAGATAATTTAACATACACGCCTTGCAAGAGAAGAGTTCATTACGTTAGGAAATAGAATGAATGGACCGTGTACAATAATGCCGCAGATGTAGGATCTGTAACAGATCTTAAGCCACAAAACTAGTGAAGTAGACTATAAAAATGAATGGCTATAACTACGTGAAAAGCTGGCGTCCGCCCATTTGGTCTCTCAGGGATAAATTGATGATAAACTGAAATTCATGTAAAATCCTAAGCATGCTATAGTCACGTGATGTTGCACTCCCATCAGTCCTATCATATCTAGAAAAAATGATTGTCTTTCATAACCTTAAATTGTGCGAAAAATTAATCACCAGATTTAAAGACAAGTTCAATCTTTTTTAAAGTCACACAGTCAGCTAGTTTGAAAATGTCACAGAAATATTAAGCTTATTTTATGACTAACCTAACCAATGTAAGCGTTCTCCAGTTTGTCTTAAAAACTCGATACAGTAGATGCAACACTTAGTAAGGATTAAACCCCCTATACATCGTTACTGTATGGAATACAAAGTTTAGCTGGAATAAAGTTTCTTTGCACACGTTACTTGAGTTAGGATGCCTTCATTCATTTTTATTCTTCGTGGCAGTTTTGAAGTCAGACCAGATGCAGGAGAAGTCTCGGTTATCCAGACCCCTCTCGGTCAACCCTTTACTGCTGGGAGAAGATCTGGGAGAATTGATTTGGCCGAGAGGGGCCTGGGTAACCGAGAGTAATGCGGAAACCAAAATTTTTTTGTATACGTAAGCGAGGAGGTAGAGCGGAAAAACGACAAGGCCGCTACTTTCACGATTTTTTTACTTTAACTGGAAGTGATATGCCAAAACTATAAGCGTTTCATTCGCTTCACTGTTGCTCCAAACTTGTGACAAATCTTGTCGAACTAGAGTAAAACTACTTTGAGATATTCACGAAAATATCAGTTTTTCTGTTGATCAAAATATCACCTCTCCAAGGTGCAAGGCGTTATATCTCAAAATCGTGTTCACAGAATTTTGGTCACATTTGATTTTGTTCTTTGGCCCCAAAAGAGCGTGTTTACAAAATACTGAGCTTAAATACGGATAGATGTGTTATCTGTCAAGCGAGGGAAGATTGTCTAACAAGAGCGAGCGAGTATGATGATCATGCTCTACGTCGAATGAATTGTCCTCAACCTTAAAGCTTTAGTGCAGGCAGGATTCATAAAGACGCTATATGGATAAACCTCAGACAAATAATCCGGCGTATTTTCAAGAGGATGACACGTGGTCTAAAAGACGGAAAACATTACTCCGCGAATAAAGTCGTCTATTACCCACGAAAGCTTATATGATTTCCTACACAAATCATCGCTTTTCCTCCATTAAAACAGACAAAGCTTTTCTGTACCCTAGCCTTCAGGGGTTTGATCACAAAGTTCCATCAAGTTTTACTATTGACGTAGTTTTGATTGATGTCAGACCTCAAAGCCTGAAGCTAAATATAACAATTAACCAATAACAAGAAATAGTCCACAAAACAACATGTCAATCCGTACTTTCACTTTGGTATACCGTTTTGATGAGACATGACTTAAAGCCATTTGAGTATCGAAAGGAAAAGGTCTGGAATATCTGATTAGAAATTCATTACAGGTTATTGAGTCTGAAACTAATGAATAACTGTACGACTTGCTAACTGGTGTCGTTTCAGGGTCTATTGGTTTAACTTCCTATCTTGTAACCTATGCGAATAAATGCAGTGAGATCGAACCCAGCGGCATATTTTCTGAGAAAATTGTCATGGAACCTTTAATATTCACTCTAATGGTTCTTCTTCTTGGTTCTTGTACAACTGCTTGGAATTTTACCATATCTCGTAATTCAACAAATAAGTTGCCTACTGGTGTAGTGGACTCAATCGATCAGTTTAACATTTCTAAATGCAATAACAGCAATCTTTGTACGACGTTTGGTGGCCAAAAACTGCAGGACAAGTGTCAGTGCGTTTGCAGTCAGGAGAAGAGTACGTTTGGTTTTTACAAAAACCGATGGGGATGTACTAAAAACTCAATTGTGCAGCAATATTCAGGTAAAACATTGTTTAACAAAAATATAGGCGTCATTGATTCTTGTAGAGACAATTTTAACATATTTTCCTTTACTCGGGTTTATGGTTATTTTTAATTGTTTTTAGGTTGTCAATACAATCTTAAACGTCCTTCAGGTAGCAATGGAGACGATGATCCGCTATTCACATTACCAGTTTTAGGATCACATATGGACAATAACTATGTTAGAAATATACCTGCAAATAAAAGCTGTAAAGGCGTAGCTGCAAATGCAACATTTCTTCAGTGTGATGGTACGTGGGGCAGGTTGACTGAATCCAGTGTAACAGCAAAGCTGGCCTTTCAAGATCAACAACCAGGAAGTGTGTACATTGGACCGGTGAGTTAGAAGATAAAGATGATACTTCGGAAATAAATATAATAAAATGTTTCTCGCGCGCCTGGAAATATAATCACTTACAGTTATAAAATTTTACAAAGCTCATGCATATTCTTGTTGATGTTCTTAGTATCAAACATCTTCACCAGTGGATCTTTCTCTCGATGGACGAGTCATCAGAATCCCTATCAAGTGTGAGGGTCAGACATGGAATTCATCTCAGTGTGTTACCTTCAAAATCAATGGACAACTGTCATGTAAGCTTTTGAGTTAACTCTTCCATTTCCTCAATGCATCCCAGTGTAAATGATAACATTTCATTGCATTTTAAGCGCAAGTCAAGGAAGTTTTTGGCTTTGTTGGATATTATAGTCATGATTTCCCTTTAAAAAACAGTGTTAACTACCTTGATATTCAAAAGACAGCCTTGATAACCCTCACCTCCACTTGAAAACCCTAGTCCTCTCCCCCAATCAAAACATTATTTCTCTCAGAAAATGCAGTCCCTCTTCTTATGTATTATCTTTTTAAGGTTCTACGAAAAAGGCTCCATCACTTGTTCCTGTTTCTACTCAAACATATCAAGTAAGTAGAAAAGTATTGCCAGTTTTCATGTGATGTCATAGCGGCCATGTTGGTTGAACTTTACAAAAGATTTTTCAATGTATAGACCTTTCCCGAATTCGCTTGGATGATCACGAAACAAAGGTTCCAAGTCGAGACTGAACTTGATTCTTTTGTTTATCAAGGCCAACCTCGACTTGATACCATTCTTTCGTAATCATCCAAGCGAATTCGGGACAACCAACATAGCTGCCGTGTCTTTTGTTCTTTTATTCTCTAGGGAATCTCGTGTGTCCGTTGGAAAAATTATTATATTGTTGTTTTGCTATTTCATAGTCCACGACAACTGCTCCTGGCACCGGAAATATCAAGACATCTAGAGATGGTCCAACACCCGCTGTTGCAGTGATTGCAGGCTCAGTAGTTGGAGGAGTTGTTTTCATCAAAGTTTTGGTTGTTATCATTACACTGGTGTTACGCTCGAAACGAAAACGGAAGTGAGTTGCAGTCATATTGGTAAAATTGATTATAATAACGTATTAATTAAATTGATTGCCGCGTCACAAAAATCAGAGAAATGTTTTGGTATAGGCTTTAATCACGAGGTAACCATGTTTATTACCAAGAGGGCAAAAAACTTTGTTCATGCCTGTGGATAAAATCGTTGTTTGAATGCAAGGCCACGCGGGGGAAATATATTATTTTAACCAACATGGCCGCCGCGTGATTAGAGCCCATTGAAGGGCATAAATCTGATAATCTTCATTGGAACCAAAGTCATGTTATTTTTATATCAAGTACTCTTAAAGGATTATAGTGCTAAACGTGAGATTGATGTGGTGATTCTATCTCTATTCAGCGAAAGAATTAAAAATATGAAAGGGACAGGACGTGGGACGAATGGGGCCGGTAAGTCTTGGTGCAGAGGGAACGAGGATGAATGGTTTTCACTATGTTTTATTGTCGTCGATAAGTAAACTTTTTTCCTTGTTCACTCTCAACAGAAAATCAAGTCACTGGGACGGATGCAGAAACTGACTCGCCACTTCGCCAGTTTCCAGGAGAAGTGGTGTCTAACGTAAAGGGTAAGAAAATACAACTTACTGCTACGGTACGGCCACAGTACGGCTACGAATTTACGGTATCGTTTTCCACTCATACGAAATCTGCTGTAATGATATGTGGTAAGAAAAGCAGAAGGAAATTGTTTGGGTAGGGCTTATGGCAATTTATCATGTAGAGTAAAAGAATCACTGTAAAACAGCATAGTTTTTTGCATGCAACCGTACCGGTTTGAATTTATTTTAGATAATCAAGAGCCTGGAACCACGAGAGAAATTGAGCCATACTGCCAATTTTCTAAAGCAGAGATAGTGAATCATCAAGGTGAAAGATTTTCAAAACATGTAAAATAATTATTATTTCATTATTAAAAGCTGGATAAAGCTATTAAAATATTTCACATTAACTTAAGTGTTGTTAATTAACAAGTGACATTAGTGATATTACATGACAGATAATTGGGTGGCTGGGTGCAACAGAGAATCTGTGCCAGATTATTACCAGTACCCTGGAGTAGAAATGGTACTAACCAAAGGTAAACCTTGAGATGGTCCGAATAAATGATATATACTTTGTTGACCAATATACTGATCAAGAAATGTGATATTGCTATGGCAGATAATAGTGAGACTGGTCCTAAGAGAGAATCTGTGCCAGATTATTACCAGTACCCTGGAGTAGAAATGGTACTAACCAAAGGTAAACCTTGAGATGGTCCGAATAAATGATATATACTTTGTTGACCAATATACTGA
>JAAAQI020107662.1:0-16062 GCA_011800005.2 Stichodactyla mertensii | reverse complement strand
AGCTCGGAAATCCATACTACGCCTCAGCTTTCAAGGGAATGTCTCGGGGGTATGGTTAGTGTGTTCACAGACTTTTTGAATTAATTACCGTGGCAGACCCGGGTTGAAATCCCGAAAGGGTCGCATTTCAATTCTTTTTTTTTTTTTTTTTTTTTTTTATCATTTCTTGTTGTTGTTTTCTACTTTTTTAATCCACGAAGAATTTTGAGCAAGGTTAAAATATAGCCTAATTAGATTTCTTAGTAATTTATAAATTCATGTTTCTCAATAGACACCACTTCATCCCCTCCCCTCCCCCCTCATTCTTAAATAACAAATCGATCCTCTTAGCTATGAATAAATGAATAACGAGAAGTTGAAAGAATTGAAATGAACTTAGAAAAATGTGAGCTCCATTCATTTATTCATTGCTATGCATATGTCTGATATTTGCCTCATCCTCTTAGCTGCCCTTCAATGTAAAGCTGCGCACGAGTTAAACGCTGGCAAACCGAATACAGTAACAATTCGGCCTGGGGGCCGAAATAAGAACACAAATGCAATTAGCAACAGCAACAGCAGCAGCAGCAACAACAACAATTGAAAAACATACAACACTTTCATTGTCAGTGCAGGAGCAAATTTTGTTCTCTTTTTTCCTTTTTAGGTCAGAAGACAGCAAGTGTTTACGTCGTCATGCGAGTACCAAAAAACTTGCTTTACCGCCAGATTTGCCGGGTGTGCGTTACAGCGCCGATGACCAGTGTAGACTACAATATGGCAACAGGGCTAGACATTGCCTGAAATTCAAGGTGTAGTACGTTTTGTCTTTTTCTAGCAGAACGTTTTTTTTTGAAAGATTCGTTCAGTTGGGGGACTGGAAGGAACGTTAACACGTAAAGGCGACTATAACTTGATCTTAGTTATTACAATTTTCTGAAATCAAACGAGAATGTAACTTATTATTCTCTTGTGGATTTTGAAGGCCAAGCTTTGTCGTGAACTGTGGTGTGAAATCGAAGGAGAACAGTCATGCCGCTCCAAGCTGAATCCACCAGCCAAAGGAACAGCTTGTGGTCCTGACAAGGTATGGTAAAGGTAGAACATACTGTGCTTAATACACCGACACCAACTAGGGACATCCAAAGATCAGTCAAAATTCATCTTGGAAAGAAAGAAAGAAACCTAGGAAGGAGTTATACAGCCATTTTATGAATACCTCACGCGAAAGCCCCAGATTTACTAATAACCCTCTTTGTTTGAATTGCGTCTATATTCAGTTATCTTCTCGAGCGTTACCAATAGACAAGGAAATATAACACTCAAGGGAATGACATATGGTTCGGAAAGGGAAACCATTACGCCCATGCGCAATAGACCTTTCTCGAATTCGTTTGGATGGTCACGAAACAATGGTTTCAAGTCGAGGTTGGCCTTGACAAACAAAAGAATCAAGTTCAGTCTCGGCTTGGAACCATTGTTTCGTGATCATCCAAGCGAATTCGGGAAAGGTCTGTTGGTCTACTGGAGATGTTAGAACGTTTTCCCATAACTGGGGTTAGAAGTGCTAATGAATTTGCTAATATGCTAATCATCTGTATACGGTACTGCCAACTAAATAATCTGCGCGAAGACGTTTTTAATTTTAAAATGTTATTCTCATTGCACTTTTGTGAACTTGACATCATTAACCTGCATGTAAATGATTTTTTGACGTGAAAGAATGCGCCAATCTGGAAAGCGTTAGTTTTGTTGAGCACGTCCTAGAATAGTTCGTTGTTTTATTACGTTAAACAATCATTTACATGCAGTTTAATGATGTCAAGTTCACAGAACTTTAAAAATAAAGCGTCTTTGCGCAGATTATTTCAGTATAATTCAGTTGGTAGTACGGTATACAGGTGATTAGCAAGTTAGTAAACTCATTAACATTCCTAACCCCAGTTATGAGAAAACGTTGTATTAAATCTAGAAACAGCAATAAAAAAACGTGTAGCCCATCTACGTTTGATTGAGCCTGAATTGAATGACTTTGCTTGTGAATTTAAACTAATGTATGTTGTATATATTTGTTTTCTTCTAGTGGTGCATGTTCGGGTCTTGTGTAGAGAATACCATCATTCCTCATCGACGTGACGGAGGCTGGACAGAATGGAGTGAATGGAGCACGTGTTCACGATCATGTGGATCTGGTGTCATGGCGATGGAGCGGAAGTGTAATAATCCAAGGTAGGTTGAGGCAGTGGAACCTCTTTAATACGGACACTGATCCGACCAGGGAAGCGTAATAATTCAAGATAGGTTAATGTTCTTGAACCTCTTCCATATGGACATGTGCCGATCCAACCAGGGGTAGGTTAATGCGGTAGAACCTATTTAATACGGACACTGATCCGACCAGAGAGGCTAAATAATCCAAGGTATGTTAATGCAGTTTGCTAATCTTTAAGTTCTCGTTAAACTGTGCAATTTTCTCAGCAACTTGTCTTGCAGTGCTTAAAAATTTAGCGTTGCCGAGGTGAGGTGTTAAACTGCAACGCTAGCTCAACAATTTGCAACGATTTTTCGCCGAGTTAGGTTAGGGAGAACTCTAAATAGTACCATATTGGATTACGAAAATGTGCGCATGCGCTCTTAAAAATACACGTTAGAATTGTTAGAAACGTTGCTGAAGGGGTGAAACGACGTGGCAAGTTGCTGCATTCTGTTGCGAAAAGGAGCACTGAGATGTACAACAACAACAATAACGAATCGTGAGACACTATGCATTTCTCCAGCAACTTGTCTCACAACGGCGATGCGAAACAAGTTGCCAAGAAAATTGCACAAAGTAACAGAGCTTGTAGTAAATCTCGCAATGAATCATGCCATACTTTATGGTTATGTATCTGTAAATTTTGTAACATTTCAGGCCCCTAAACGGAGGAAGATATTGCGTCGGCGAAGAGAAGCGTTATAAATTATGTAACATCCAGGTAAAATAGGTATTGATGTCACTTAAAAACGAATGTTGTCTATTTTATGTATCTATTTATTACCTTCAATTCCAGCCATGTCCAAAGGGTTCTGTAGACTTTCGTGTTGTGCAGTGTTCTTCATATAACAATACCAAATACAAAGGCAAAGTGTATGAAAAGTGGGTGCCCGTCATCAGTGATGGTGAGTCTACCTAAAGATAGATGAAGATGTATAGGTATATTTTCTCATGAATATAATTGTGTAGATGTGGTAGAAAAGAGGATAGCTAGTTTTCGTATGAATGTTAATAATAATTAAAATAAATAAAAAATAAAATAAATAAAAAATGAAAAAAAAACCACGGTACAGACGTGCCGTGCTGTGATCGTGATGGTATTGTGTCAAAGCACTTTCTCTGGATGAGAATTCAATCTCGCGCGCTGCGATGGGTTCAGCAATTAATGTTGTCCCGTGACAGTGCCGTGTGCCGTTTCGGAAGAGTACAACCATACGAAGAGTACTGTATACCAAGTGAGACAACCGTAAAACCACATTTTTTAAAACTTTTTTGATCTTCTTACTAATGATTAATGTTCACAGGTCAGCCATGCGCTTTGTTCTGTAGACCTGAGGAAACGAAGCATAGATTCTCAGCCAAGCTTGCAGAGAACGTAATCGACGGTACAACCTGCCGAGCAGACACACGTGACGTGTGTATCGATGGGAAATGCCATGTAAGGAGTAAAAAAAAAATTAAAATCATTCAGTGAACCCAAACGATAAGATCTAAATCGTCTGGGAAAACAAAAGAACAATAACATAACCGCTGAGCCTCGATTCAGGTACTTATTTTGTGCAATCACTCGAGCTGAATACAGAAACTGGGCTATTCGATTCGGGGTATGACGTCAACTATGAATAAATTAGGTAACATTTTGATATGATCCAACGCGGTTTGCCAAACCATACGACACCTGCTTATTCTACAAAAGTTTCGCAAAAATATTAATTCTCAAGAAATTCTTCTTTAGCCCGTAGGATGTGACAAAAAACTCGGTTCTGACGCGAGAGAGGACATCTGTGGTGTGTGTAAAGGGAACGGTACGACATGTTACATGGTTGAAGGGAGATTTAACCAACTGGCGGGAAAAGGTGAGTGCCGTAATTACCAAGCGATGCTTTCAACGTACAACCATAAAGCCCATTACATAATCTAAAACCGTTGTAGCAACGTGCGGAAGCTTGCCTTTGCTATTAAAACACACACACAAACGAAGGTCAACGCAAGCTTTTCGGTGTAAGTTGATATCAACCTGCGTTTTTACTTCTTGCAATTATTAAATTTATTTCATAATACTATTCTGTTGTTTCGGTTGCTAGGATACGTCGAAGCCGCATTAATTCCAAAAGGAGCTAGGGCTGTACTCGTAACAGAAGTGAAACCTTGTACGAGTTTCTTGGGTAAGTGAGAATATCGTGTTGGAAGATGCTCATGAAATCTTTTACGCACCTTGTTCGATGGTTTTCTGCACTGATTTTTGCGGGATGTTTTCGATCTTCAGCGTTGCGAAGCCGCATAGACAAATACTACATCAATGGTAACAAGAAGATCGAACTTCCAGGAGACTTTGACGCTGAAGGAACGATCTTTAAATATATTCGAAGAGGCACATGGGAAAGGATCTTAGCTAAAGGACCCACTACCAAGCCCTTTCATATCATGGTTCGTATCTTGAATAAAGATAAATATTTCGAATTTTTTCAGTATTCATCATGTGCATGTGACGTCACAGCTGTTATTTTGGATGACATTAATTTGTTTCTTTTGCTTTTCATCCAACATGGCGGCCATGTCTTTTCCCTTTTTATTCTAGCTTTTTCCCTTCTACTTTTTATTTAAGCCTGCGTTATTCTCATAGGAATGGAATTGACACTACGGAATTGACAAAATATCTTGCAATCTATCTCCCCTGAAAAGACAGTGTAGTATTTTGCGATCTTTCCAATGTATAGTTGTCATCAGTACCACCTTTCTTGTAATACCAAATTCGACCTCGTAGTTTTCTTGCGTTCCATCTACTCCAGAAATCGTTTTGCGCATTAATGGTTGTGGTCTGTTGCCGTACTGTCATCTGTCACTACAGGGCCGTATTCTGCGAATTTCTGATTGGTCCGGTTTTCAGAATTGTTTGGGGAGGGGAGGGGGAGGGGTTAATCAGGGGAAGAAGATGGAGAAGAGAAAGGGGGAGTAGGAAACACTAGTCACGTTTTTCCCAAACAAAATCCACTCATAAAATATCAACCATGTTTTTTCTTTCTAGGTATTATACAATGGGTTCAATCTCGGTGTCAAGTATCAGTACACTCTTCCTATCAACACAACCAAAAAGTCGAAAGAGAAGAAGAAGTTGCTTCACATCACGGGGCCCACTTACGGCTGGGTTCATGGTGGCTGGAACAATTGCAGTGCTCACTGTGATGGAGGTGGGTCATGAATGTCTCTGTGATTGAAAAGGGAGAGCAAGAAAGAAAGAGAAGTGAAGAAAAGAATGGTAAATAGGAAGAATAGGAGAAGAATAGTTTATGAAAGTGAAAGGAAAGTATGAAAAGAGAAGAAACGAAAAGAGGAGAAGGAAAGAGAGAAAGAAAGAAAGAGAGAAAGAAAGAAAGAAAGAGGAAAAACGTAATATGGCAAAATCGCTTTGAATACGCACTTCTAACTCATTTTATGAACTTTTAATCAAATGTCTCTTAATATTATTTGATGGTTTTCTGTAGGTATACGAAAGAGTCTTAAAATGAAATGCGTTGGGTTTTACCGCGGCAGAATCAACTTTGTTGAGGATTTTTATTGTAAAGACGCAACCAAGCCTCAAACCCAGGAAAGAGTTTGTAATGTACATAGGTGTGCCATTTGGTAAGTAGATAAAACCCTTTGTTCTTCACAGATAACATACTTTATAAGGGCATCCATTTATCTTCAGAAGATGTATTCAGCAAACCTGGTCTCCAATGAGTAGGCAGTGCGCCTTTTTCCTCTTTACATCCTTGCTTCGTTTTAAGAAAGTTTAAAACTCTGAGTTTAAAAAAGTGTATCGAGCTACTGATCTCTGGATAAGGAGTCAGAACACCAAGCAATTTAGCCACACTTGCTCTATTACTAAAGGCTCGGACACTTAATGCGACGTTCCCTGCAACGTTGCTTGCAACGGGGAAATCGTATGTCTACCCGTTAAAGTAGTTCAATTGCACGGGTGGACACACAGTGCGATTTCCCCGTTGCAGGAAACGTTGCAGGAAACGTCGCATCGTGTGTCCGGACCTTAAACTTACGTACACTGATTCTCCCGTGCGTGTCGATACCCCCAAATTCTCCTAAAGAAGACAAAAAATAATTATATTATCTACTTAAGGTTAATTACTTAATTAAGGTTAATTATATTATCTACTTAAGGTTAATTATATTATCTACTTAAGGTGGGATGCGTCACCATGGAAACCCTGTAGTACCACGTGTGGGCCGGGAGTTCAAAAGCGTTTGGTGACGTGTAAACAGGAGCACAGGAATGGTAGTAAGACTCAGGCACCTTCTTATCTGTGCACCAAGGACAAACCATCGAGTCTAAGGAACTGCATACACAAAGCTTGCCATTTGAAGTGGAGGGTTGGAAGATGGTCTAGGGTAGGTACTTTGATTCTTTTATCTTTTATGAGGTTGCAGAGCTGATAGAAATAGCGAGAAGTGTATAGACAGCCTGTGGGATTGTTAGGAAAGCTTATGTTATTGGAGAATGTTAGCCCACATGGATCACAGGAAGCAAAATAGACTAGTCACCCAAGGTTTAGCTTACGTGGTCTAACCTCTCCCTTAGTCCCTGCTCCCTGGTCACGGATAGCGGTGTTGGGGCCGAAATCACCAGCTGCCCTGTAAATGTTTTTGCCCTGCCATATGACGCTTCAGCATCACGTCTGAAGGTATGGTACTAAATTAGTTAATAGTAACAAAGAAAGGAATCACTGGTTAACATTCCTTGAACGCGGGGATAATCTTGGTACCTTGTTCTCAGGCTGGTGCGTATCTTTTTACGGCGATGAATCAGAAATTTTAATTTTGATTTCTAACGGCACGAATTCCATCAGCCATCCTAACTTTTCTGTTCTCTTATTTCAGTGTTACGCGCTATGTGGAGTTGGAATTCGTAGACGGTCAGTCACATGCCCGAGAAAAAACATGTGTTCTTTATCGTTGAAACCCAACGCAAAGAAACCTTGCTACAGAGGACCCTGTCTTGAATGGGTTACAGGGGGGTGGTCAAAGGTAATATTTTATGAACTTAGACCTCGTGGAGTTGGTCACACTAGGCCAATTTTTCGTACGGTAAAAGAACTTTTATTATGGTGGGCGTCCATCTGGGACTCACTGGCATTGAACACGAGGTAGTTTTTACAACTGGAGCAGATTTCGTATGACTGTGAAAAGATCGTGGCACAAACGGTCTTAACATGTTCAAGGCACGGCAAGGTACGTCAAAATTCTAGAAAACATCACGGTCGCGGCAAGGCAAGTCCAGGATACCGATCGTACCGCGAGCGTTTCACAGTCATTAGAAGCCAAATTAACGGCTTTTTCCGCTATTTATTGGTGATGTTGCACTCATCTTTTTTTTGTATAATGCTTTTGTCATTGCCATCATCTAACATGGCCGATGGGATATGATTGCCGCTAACAAAAGTTTTCCTTAACCACGTGACGGCAGCCGTGTTGGATGGCAGAAGTAGAGTCACTTTCTCCTAAGGGATAGAATTATTCAAAACTATCTGTTGTTCGTAATTGTGCAAAGCCTCTATCCTCTTTTGGCCCCTTGATCTAAAAACAATCCCTCCCAAACTCTTTTTCAGTGCTCTGCAAGGTGTGGTCCTGGCTATCAAAGGCGTTCAGTGACCTGTAGACACACACTAACTGGCAGAAAGAGCAATAAATGTGGAAGGCGCAAGCAACCAATGGATGTCAAGGCATGTAAGATCAAGGAATGTACTTCAGGTAAAACTTGAAAAAAATGGTTCCAAGTCAACGTTGGAGTTAGTATATTTAACAATTATTCTCTTCACTGTCGGTGAATAGCGGTAGAATATTTCCCGAGACATGAAGCGTTGAGTTTTAATATTTAAAAATATTCCTAAAACCGCTATTCACCGTCAGTGAAGAGAATAATTGTTTTAGTATATACCATCCTCACAACCCAACACTAGGATTCTAGAAAAAAAAGCAATTCGTTGAGTAAAAATACGGATTTATTTTGAGAAAAGGTATATGCCGAGTTTGGGAAGTAGATAGGCTCAATATTCCGAGATAGCGAGCCAGTAGAATCACTATCTTACGAGGCTGTGAAGTCGGTATATACTGTTCTATACATTTATCAAAATTTATCTACCCCTACCTCAAACGCGTTTCTTGAATTGTCAGAATGTGCCTGGATTTGGATTCTGGATCAATAGACCTGGGCATTTACTTGTGTCCTTGGGCAATTGCTTTATTTTTTTTTCCAAATTGCCTCATGTTAACCAGGTGTATAGAACTGCTGGCAAGATGCTGAGGGATGCGGGTTGGGTAGATGTGATAGTTTGAGCTGCAACGTTACAACATCCCTGCCAGTGGGTAGTGATAATCCTAAATACCACTTCCTATCGAAACCGGATTAAGACACCGGCTACTAAGTTTCCTTGCCTCGGAGATGTCTTTACCTTACCTTACCAACCTTATGTGTTATCTGAATATTGCATGGTTGACTGATCGATCGATCAGTTCGATTGAGTGAGTGAGTGAGTGAGAGCGAGCGAGAGCGAGCGAGTGAGTGAGTGAGAGCGAGCGATTGAGAGCGAGCGAGTGAGTGATTGAGTGAGAGCGAGAGAGTGAGTGAGCGAGTGAGTGAGTGAGTGAGCGAGTGAGCGAGCGAGTGAGTGATCGAGTGATCGGGTGAGCGAGTGAGCGAGGGAGGGAGGGATGGAGGGAGTGATCGGAAACTAATAAAGTTTTGATGACTATTTCTTGTAGTTCCTAAACTTCTATGTCTCAGAGATAAATACAACAAGAAGCAATGTCATTCTGTCTTGAAGTATAAGTTATGCCATGACAAAGCTTGGTACAGTTTATGTTGCAAAACGTGCGAGAGGATCGCACGACCACGATGACGACGGAGCTCGAGATGATCGCTGTGGTAGGTAGGTAGGTAGGTAGTTTGTAGTTTAGTTAACCGGTCAATAAGTTGGCAAATCAGACCAAGCCATTCTACTTTGTTTCAGATATTATAAGCTATATTCAGAGCAGTTATATTTAATCTGTTAATTATTTCAGTCTTCAAATTTTTCATATTTTTAAGGAGTTTTTGGTTAGCCGGAGTGAGCGGTCCGTAACCGAGTCCATAACAACATGCTCAAGCTCTATAGATTAAATAATTTTAAAAGCATTTTGATTGGTTATTACATTACTTTGAGAAATTCTTTAGCAGGCCCTCGGTCGTTTTGACTTTGGTTTTACCTCTTTCAAATATCAATTTCAAAAGAATAGAAAATTTCTATTAGGATTCCCATTTTACTTATAATCGTTTTGAAATATTTTATTGTTATTTAAGAAAATGCTTTTGCTGCGAAAATCTTTGTTTACTTTCTGTGCTGAATATTCATATAAATATAAATAATAACACGCAGTGAAAAACCATTTTAAAATTACATTTGGGAAAAAAAATAAAAACTGATCATTTAATGTACACAGTTTTTTCGCGAAGTTTAAAATTCTATATTTTTCTGCCAAATAAAAACTCCAAGGTAATTTTAGTGAAAGGGTTGTGCACGTTGCGACTGGAGGGTCTAAACTTGCAGTGACTATTAGCCCGTCAAACCGCCAAAATTTCGGAAATTTGGTGTTTATTTATTTATCTTTTCTTCTAAAATAAGCAATATTTCCCCAAACAAACTACACAGGGGTTAAGGTGAAAGTGTTAAGGTCTATCTGTAGTTAAAATGTGAACGAAATCGATTTTTCGACTGTTGCAAACAATTTTTGATTATCCTTTTTGCTGACAATCCTCTCTTAAGTATCTCACAGCCTGAGTTAGTGGTGCAACCTTCCTGAATGGTATCCCACAACTTGAGTGAGTGATGTCCTACACCCTTCCTGAATGGTATCCCACAACCTGAGTGAGTGGTGTCCTGCAACCTCTCCGAATGGTATCCCACAATTTTAAAAATGGGTATCCATTACCATCTAGAATTTCTAACCAAATTTTATTTCATAAATACAACTTATTTAAGTTGAATAATTAATAAAAGAAAGTTATTTTCAAAATATGTAGTATCCCACAACCTGACCCAATGGTATATAACAGACTTAAGGAAAGGTTTCCCAAGACCTGAACGACTGGTATCATGAACCTAAACAGAATCTCGCAATCTCCCTGAACAATATTTTAATCTGATTTTGCAGTCTTACTGAACGGTATTGCGACCTTACTAAACGGTATTGCGACATGACTGAACATTATAGCAAGAAGCCCGATTATTATATCATCCTGACTGAAGAGTATTGCAACGATCACGAACAGTATTGGAAGGTGAGCGGACGTGCACGAACAGTACTGCAACGTGCACGTGACTGAACAGTATTGCAACCATTTTGATCCAAATTGTATGAAAACCATTGGCTGTAGCTCATGGTTTTTGGGAAATTTATCCAAAATGACCCATTTTTATTTGATTATAAATTAATAATTATTTCATAAATTCATAAATTATTAATAAATCATTTATAAAGTATCGATGTTAATAATGACATCATCATCATCATCAAGAAAACATCAAAATATAAATGCGATTTATTTAAGTCGAGTTTCACGAAGCTCGTTGTTTACAAAGATAGGTTTTGGTTAACTGTTCACTAAATTATTAGTTAGTACATAATGACAAAGTTATCTTATTCCTTGTGTTCTTTTCATTGATGAGATTCAGGGCCGTATCCACGAATTTCTGATTGGTCCGGTTTTCAGAATTGTTTGGGGAGGGGAGGGGTTGTCTAACTTAAAAAAAATAAAAAATAAAAAATATATACGAACAAATTACTGAAAGTTGGTCCGGTGGGATATGGCCCTGAGATTATTCGCCTTTTCTGGTATAGAACCTTGTATGCTGTTATTGTGTTATTTACTTTAATCCAAGTATTATTTCAAGTATATTATGGTAGAGTACAAATGTTTCTCTCAGTCGCTATATTTAAAGAGTCCAAAAAAGTAAAGATTTGATTCGAATCAAGATTGTGATTTTTTCTACTTTTCTTTCTATTCCTACGAGCTTTAAAAATCGTGTCGTTGCTAACTTTAACAAATTTGCTGTCTACATTTTCAATGTATTGTCTTAAGCTAATACCAAGCTATACTAAGTTAGCTACAGATTATCTATGCATCTGTCTTTTCCATCAGCCAGATCCATTAGTTTGTTCCTTTGGTATCGTTTTCGTCCTCTGAGCTAACGTTTGAACTTCCTGGCAGACTGGCGCTGAATTGACCACGTAATGGGACAAGGAATTCGCTGATTTCCTTGCTCTCAAGTTCA
The DNA here is from genome assembly GCA_011800005.2 of Stichodactyla mertensii. Taxonomy (NCBI): domain Eukaryota; kingdom Metazoa; phylum Cnidaria; class Anthozoa; order Actiniaria; family Stichodactylidae; genus Stichodactyla; species Stichodactyla mertensii. The sequence goes on along the minus strand of JAAAQI020107662.1, from coordinate 4,524 downwards.
GGCTCAGAATCTCCAAATTCTTGGAATTTGGCATGATCTATTTGTCGACTGTGATCGCTTTCGTCTTCGGAAGAGACAAGGTTTTCTTTGCTTACACTGGGTCCGGGTTCCCAGGCATTTACTCTTTGACGTTTACTGGAATCTCTTGAAAGTGATCTCAAGAACTTACCAGGTCTGCTCGTTTTTTTCTGCCTGCAACGAAATAGGAAACCATTTAAATATTTAAGTATTCAGGGAGGGTATGGGAGTTTTCCAGGGGGGTTGTAACCGCCGTTACCATGACTTTAGATATATGGCGGGCTAAGCAGTGGAAAAGTAAAAGGAGGCTTCCATCTTCTTGGTCCGAGACAGTATAGCCGAAGAGTAGAGACTGTGTTTTTAACAGTCTCTACAAGATGAAAACATTTTGACTGTATCAGGCCAGGAAAACATCCGAATTTGAAGTAAGATGACATCCAAATAGAGTATTGGATACTTTCTAATGGACCAAACCACCTAATGTTTACCCATAGGCACACGATTCTTTGTTTCTTGGTAACGCTTGAGGATGAGCCTCTTATAACATAGAATCCTACTCTCAAGGGAATGACACGTGGTCTGAAATGGGTAAACATTAAGGGAACGACAAAACGAGTGGAAAATAAAATGACAGACAGACAGGAAGAAGGAAGAAATGGAAGAACGAAACACACACACACACACACAAACAAACAAACAAAAAATCACTTACCCTTGGGTGTCTATAGCACCTGCTGCTCCAATATCTGATTGGTCAAATTTACTTTGTTCCACAAGAGCATTGGCCTCCTCAGTAACAATATCAGGCACTTTCACGGGAAAATCGAGATCCTCATCCGTGAAATCACTGCCGTAGCATGGATTCACAAACTCATGGTGATCTACACCTTGTGGTTTCTTTTTCGTGGAAAATCTCTTCTTTTTCGAAGGTTGTTTCTTGATCTTTAGCTGTTCGTCATCAGTTGCTGACGTTGTGGAGGCGTTGTCTGATTGGCCTTGTGGTGACTCATTTAAAGGATTACTGAATAATAACAGAAATATAATTGACCGAGGAATTTAACATGGGGGGGGATAGAGAAAGTGGAAGGGGCATAATTTTGTGAGCCTCCGAAAGGGTGAGTCATCTAAAATAGACAAAGGGAAAAGGGAGGGTCACAAAATTCTGCCCAGTCAGAATCAGATTAAGTATTAAATGCTTGAAAAGGGGATGAAAATTTATTCCAAACCCACAGGGAGTGTCATATTTTATTCCCGTTTCTATTACAGGGTCACATCATTTGCAGCTCTAGATTTTAAATACACCCCCTCACTCACACACACTTCCCCTACTAATAGGCTGCATTTGCATGATGGCGTCACTTTACCACCAAGACCAGAATGCTTTGTCAAAATGCTTTGTTATTCAAATTTCTCTACTCTCCTGAAAATAAAGAGACAATTGGTAAAATTTGCATACAATAGGAGCCACTCAAAGCATTCTGGTCTTGGTAGTAAATTACGCCATCATGCAAATGGCCTATTCATGACAAGTATCTAATGATCTCGAGAGAAACAGAAGCAAATTTTCGTTATGGAAAAATGATCACATGCTACAAGATATCTCGCTCTGCCTTTGTTTGTTTGACATGAAATATTTCTCTAACCCATAAGGCTGTATATTTTTTTAGGGGGTAGGGGGTAGGAGGTGACAATAATGCTAACAATAATAAATAGACATTGTAAGATCCGATACTTACCTCATTTCAGTCAACAGTAGATCAGCGGTAGGGAAATGAGGTCTCGCTTCGTCAAAATCCTCGATTTCTAAGTCGTTGTTGGTCTCTTCCTCCTTAACCTTGTAGCAGACGCTCCTCTTTGTAATTCTGATGTAATAAATAATATTTCATTCTAATCTACTGTTTTTACGTTTCAGTAATACACATTATCTGTAACCTTTTTTTTTTTTTCATTATATGTGTTGTCGAGAATTAGTTTATTAGGATTATTTTATCGCCTATTATAACTAAAAACGTACTTTTTGGCTTTCGTTATGAAGTTTTCATTCCAATACTTATTCTACGTTATGGCGGTAACGAGGGCAATCATGGATGATGATATAAGTAGCGTACGGAGGTGATTAATCAAGAAATGTCCATAATTATTCCAAAGTGTTTATCCACCTTACAATATTTCACAGTTTGGGGTTAACACAAAGTAGTTGAGGATTGAAAGCTTTTCTCATATATTTTTTTCTATTGCTTGACCCCAGCTGGGGATACCCGGTGACATCACATGCAAGGGATCTACTTACCAAAGAGATAGTCAGGTTATTATATTATGCCAGTGATTCTGATAGCACTAAATGAGACTTACGATTTGTGAACCTTTGTTTCCTTTTGAATTCGTTTTCTCCTTCTGATGCCAAAAATGATAAGTACCACCAGGAGTATTAGCAGCAATCCCGAACAGACACCAATGATAATCCACAGCGTTTTCGCAGGCTTTAGGACAAGGTTAGAATGGATCACCATCTTACTAGTGGTCAAGTCAGGTGATGCAAGTATTGCTCCGTTTGTCGCGTTGATCAATCGAACCCATATGACTTTCTCTGCCGTCTTTAGCTCGTCACTTGCAATGTACAAAGGAAGTGTGGCGTTCCACTGGCTCTCTGATATCCTAATTTTTCCTGACTTCGGCCAAATTAAATTATCGATGGATTCGTTGCTATGAAGAGACCAATATACATCGATGTTTCCAGAGGACCCTTTTGAACGCTTAACAGGAAGATCTATCTGCTGGACACTTGAGTGACGTAATACGCTGATTTCTCCATTCTCGTTATAAACTGAAAGAAATGAGAGAATAAATAAATGATGGGAATGCACAGGGATATACTAGGGAAGAGTGCTAACGTACGTAAAGGCAATTTTTCTAGCCATTTCTAATCATCAAGAATGATCGGAAATATCTAGACTAGTTGCACGAACAAACAAGCCATTATTAACAAAGTTTTCATCGGTAGAAACTTTACGCAAGAAATTTACCCGAAGTGTTCTTGTCAAACATCATTAAACCACTCTGTGCTTTGAACGACCAGAAGAAAGCAAACTGAGTCAAGTGACACACTTGGACAGTGAGAAGTTTGATGGTACGGTTGACATGAGACCAGGGTACCGGACAAGTGTGAGAGGCATCAATCCTAAAAATAGGCAAGAGAATGTGTTACTTCAATCATGCAAAATCTGGAACGAAAGCTTTACAAGGTCTAGGCAAACAGAAAGAAAAGGTTAGCTGACGAAAGAAAAATAGGAAGAAAAAATAAATGATCAAAACTTGACAGCAGAAGAGAGGAGAAGAGAAGAGAAGAGAAGAAAGTATCATCACTATCAAAAAAGGTTTACCATGTGTTGTTTTTTAGATCCCACAAATACAACACAGGATCAATGTCTTCCTTCTTGACCTCGTTGTTCACCACTCGCTTGTTGGCTTTCACTAAGTTGTCCACATCATAAAACATAGAGATCTTGATGGGCTTTGCAAACTTATATCCTTCATGAGGAGTGTTGTTGTAAGGATCCACAGCTTTGATTTGGAAGCTATAATTACCGAGCATGAATTGCTGGAATGAAAGATCAATGGAAGTTTTAAAATATATGTCAAAATTTCGAACAAACTGCTGTTGGGAAAGTTTTTAGTACCTTTGGTTTTGTTGCACTAGGGTTGGACACTGGGCCATCTTCGGAATCGTTGGATTGTAGGGTCTTCTTGTCCAGGCTGTAACACTTCAGTTTTATTTCACCATCAACAGCTCCTTCAGGGACGTCCAAAGTCCCATACGTTTTCCCAACGCCACCGTCTTTCCTGGTGCCATCAGGGTTCATATTCACAGTGTCAAAGAAGAATGATGCAGAGGCATTCTTGTCAAATACGTACTCGGATTTTCCAACGATTATACCATTAGACGACATCGGTTCTGACTGTAAGCCAGCCTTGTTGGATGCTCTTACGGTGCCAAAGTATTTCTTTTTCTTTTCCAACGCGTTGTCCTTGAATGTTGCAAACCATGTTGTCGTATTGCCAATTTCCTCATACTCTTTTACGTCCGTAAGACCAGGCGCGGTTCCCCAAGCTACCTCGTACGAGCTTACACCACTGTCGTCATCAACAGCTTTGAAATATGCAAAGATGATATCGAGGAATACCTAAAAATGGCAAGTGAGGGATTAGTTAAAACTATACGTTAGTTTCTGTTCATCTAGATTCATGTGTTTTAAATTAAGAAAGAAAGACTGGATAATGAGTATAAGCATAATATAATGTGCTACTCTTACCTGGTAGTCCATATCAGGACCAAGTACACCATCTCGTACATACTGCATGGTAGGTGGAGTAACATCAATAGTTACACCATTAGAATGACCTGCTGAACACCTTTGTGCACCATTACATGCTACAACAGTAACGTAATACTTATCACCTTGTGTAAAGTTTAGTCCATAGTGGCTGCCATTTTGTCTTTGTCCTGTG
>JAAAQI020107551.1:0-16066 GCA_011800005.2 Stichodactyla mertensii | reverse complement strand
AGGACCTCATGAAAACAGTCAACAGAAATAATATTTATAATGGTAAAAAATCAGTTTAAAACTATGGAACAGTGTCATTAGAGTTTTTAAAAGTCTGTCTAAAGAAATAAGGATTCAGTAAAAAATGCTAAAACTCTCTTGAACTCCAGTGAATTATAGTAAAAGGTCCTTTTGAACCATGTCGAAGGGAGTCGCCGCTCAACATGGTTCAAAAAGACCTCATGAAAACTCAAGAAAGAGATGATTTTCGTTGTTTTAGGGACTCTGAGAGTAGTGTACTCTAGTGATATAGATGAATCCTCGGCACAAGCTAAGGGACAATAAGCCAAGCAGACTCACGTGCAGCCTTTGAACTGTTTGTTAGTAGGCAAGGGAACACAGGATTCTGCTCGCAGGGAAATGGAAAACCAAAAGACAAAAAATTTTAGCTCAAGTAGTTTTCAAAGAAGATTCCTTTAATTTACGTCTAATCTTATCGCATTTTTTAGGCTTAAAAACCTCTTCATAATATACGATTTTTTTTGAGCTTGATGTGTTTTAAGGTATTAATTTTTCTTCTTAAATAAAGAAGAAATAAATACTGAAAGGATTGACAGATTGTCTGAAATTGGGGTAAAATAGGCTTGGGTAGTGTTCAGGGGCTGATACAGAAATTTGAAGGGTGATAGAGGTGGGGGGGGGGTGTCTGAATTAAAGAAAAAGTGACGTTATTAATAATCCTAATAATTAATAATTATTAATAATGAATGAATAAATGAATGAATGAATGAATGAATGAATGAATGAATGAATGAATGAATGAATGATTGAATGAAATGAATGAAGCGACGTGACTAGAGAAACGAACAGAATAAGGAGGGAAGAAAGGAAGAAATGAGACGAATAGGGGAAGAGAAGAGAAGAGAAGACGAAACAAGATAAGAGAGAGAGAGAGAGAGAAGGGAAAAAAGAAAAAAGAAGGAAAGAAGGAAAGAAAGAGAGAAAGAAAGAAAGAAAGAAAGAAAAACCATTGTCATGAATAATAAGGAGCCTGGTGAAGAATGATATGGCTGGATCCCATTCTCCAGTTGAGACACGACCATCATCTAAACGAGGCTAATTCAAAATGGCGAGTCCTTCGTCCACAGTTTTATTCTTATTTTAATATTTGGCTCCAACTAAGTGGGAAGACTCCCTCCCTTTTTAAACCAAAAATCATGGGGAACGCACCTTCTGGTGCTATGAATGAGAACGATGATGATGATACCGATTTTCTGGAGGTAAGTCAAGTTCTGAGTTTGCATTTCTGCAAATGAAGTCAAACCAGAGGTGGCTCTTGATCACTATTTCAAAAATTTATAACATACTTGCTTCTGAATAAGCTGAATTTCAAAATAACTGCTCTATCTGGACTTTAACTTAACATGTATGAGCCTTTAGTCCCTTAAGTGTTAATCACGAGCTACGGTTTTTATCAATGTTAGAAATAATAAGCTTATTTGTAAAAAAATTAAAAGCCATTAAACCTAACTCATCACAATTCTCCTTTCATTTGATGTTTGAATTGGCCTTTTTTCTCAGTTATTTTTAAGCCATTAGTTAAAAGAAATGATGCATGTACGTTAATCCGAATTGCTGGGTTTCAATGGCTGATATAAGCTTTCGTCTCCACCAACAGAACAGCGGGGTTTTTTGAAGTAGGAAACCTTGTGACTGACTTGCAGGAAGTAGCTGTGGCTGATCTTTTTATAAATGGTTCACATCGAATTAACTTTTGTCATCTATCAAAGCTTGTTTACTGTTCAATTTCTTAATCGATGTTTTATAAGCTTTGTGCAAACACCATTGCTATAATATACAGTCATTTAATTCTAATAAAATATCAATGAAGCAGAAAGTCTGACATAGATATTAATTTCTCTATTATGCGAAGGTTCACAGTTGTGTAAACTCTTTTGTACTCTTGATTAGGTTTTATATGCTGCAGGGTGTTTTTAAGTAGCTTCAGGTCTATAGGTTTTATTTATTGGCATATTACATTTCTCATCTGTGTAGTCTGAGTAAAGTATATAAGTGATGTTTAACACAAATATAATGTGCTCTGATTGGCTAAAAACCTATGAATTTCCCCATGGGCTGTACGCTTGTGGGAATAACTATAGAATACCCCACCACTTTGTTTTAGATTGAAGCAAGTTTTTTGAAAATCACGTAATAACAATGGAAGAACAATAACGGATTAAGTTGTGCATATCATTTGTGGGATATTCTATAGTTGTACCCACTTGTGTTATAGTTTTTGAAGCTATATCATAAATTAATTAGACCACACAAGGCCATGCGCACATGGCATTATAGGTGCACTTGAGAAAATATAAAGAACCCTTAACAAGCTAGAGTCACACTCATCTACACCTTGTGCCAATCTTATGGTTGTAAATGTTTCTTTATATTTTCTCTTGTGCATCTACAATACCATGGGTGTGTGGCTTTATGCTTTTTAATTGATAGATGGCGAACAAGGCGAAAATCTCAACCAAACTTATGTTTTTATATTTCAACAGGAGGGAAAAGCTACATTATCAATTGGTGAGCATCATGATCTCAAGCTTAATACATATTTTTGTACAAATTTTACATGTCTTGCTAAGGCATCTGGTTAATATCTCTGTAGATTCATCTGAAGGAGGACTTGATGTCAGTGGTCTTTTTGATCATGCACTGCTAAGAGAAGCTGCTGGAAAAATCAAGTGAGTTATAATATAACTCAAGATACATTAATGAAGAAAGAATTGAAATTTCCAGGAGATGAAGAGGGCTTGGGAAGGTTACACTTTTTTGTGGAACTCTTGAGTAGGGAGTGGTTGCAAAACCAATCAAGTATAAGGCAAGGGCATTATATTTTTTGGAAATGCATTACCTTTTACTGGAATTTGAATAGGAGAGGGAGTTGAGAAATTGGAATTATTTAAATGTAATAACAACATGATATCATGATTGGTTAACTAATTGTTCTGTGTGTGTGTTTTATTGTTTTCTATGTTTCTAGGGAAGAAGCTAATGAGGGATTTCTCCAGCAACACATTAGCACCATTGTGAGATGGCTGGAAGAAAGAAGAGGGCGTCATGATGTATGTACTAATAGATATTTCATTCATTAGTTGAACAATATTAATATAATCTCAAATGCTTTGAGTAAGCCCTTTATCTACATAGTTACGATACAAATATAGCTTAGGTAGGTCCAAAATACTTCTCATTTTCAGTGGAGATAGATCTGTAATCTAAAACCCTGTGGTATATCTGCATAAATAGGGGTTGACCTAGCATGACGTCTGGATTGGGTGATATTGGTTGAGCTTTTTTCATGTTTGTATAGACTGAGCCAGTAGGGTGAGGTCCATACTCATGAAAAAAGAACGAGACAAATATCTTCCCATCCAGACAGAACAAGCTTGGTCAATAGTGGTTTATTATAGGCATGGCAAACAAAGTATCGAAAGCAGTATGTAACTTTTTCAGACTGGTCCCAGATGAAAAAATCCGTCCGGATTTCTTAGCTACCAATTAAATTGTTCCATTTTCATTGGGACCAGCTTCTAAATAATATTTAACAATATTAATAGATTTATAAATTTTCAGGAGTACATCAGCTTGTCTCAGTTTACAGACATGTTGGTTGGCAGAGGAGCAAACAGGGAGGACTGTATTGAGGTAAGTAGTACTTTGGGCTACCTGTGTTTTCTATTACACAGGAAGCCCATTTATCAAGTGTGAACTATAAGCATACTGATAACAGGTGTATCTTTAAGAAAGCATGGTTTTTGCAATATTTAGAAAGCTTTATGCACTCTCAATTTTAAATATTCTATTTTAGCTCTTTAATCAATTTGATGCTGAAGGTAACGGACATGTTGTGGTAGAATACTTTCTGGAGGTAAGTACTGTATCAAGCTGTACTTCACATTTAGACATAATAAATCAAAATTATTTCTTTTTTATATTTCTACCTTCTGGGATAATGAAATTTTAAGTGGTTGACATGCTGGAATTTTTCTCAAGCTGGCAAATAAGTTTCAGACTGTGTTTTTGTGGGTATTTTCAGACTTTATTAAGTATTTCTGATCACTGTTTTGTCAGACATTACAAGGTCTGCCAGGTGGAGCAATGAGTGCCAAGGGGGATCTACGAACATCATCCAAGTCATTACAAACGTGTTCTCTTACTCCAGGTTTGTTAATATAGAATCTGACAATATCCATTTATAACACACTTCCCTCCCATTCCGAGAAGAGATCCGAGTATCTATACCTTCCCAAACCCATCAGTCAAAATGTTTCCCTTCTGTAAAGAGAGGTTGTATGGCACATCATTTCTAACTGCAGGGTTCAAAATAACAGCCAGTCAATGGCTGGACATAATGACTGGCCACATTAATTTTAGCTCAGACACACTGTCTTTGGCCAGTCACTGATCAACATTTGGCTAATGAACATTTGACTGGTCAAAAAGACTGGCCTGAGAGGCATTTGGCTGGACAAGTACCAGTTTTCACAGGACATTGTCCTTTGACCAGCTGTTATTTTGAGCCCTGAACTGCCATTTCATTCTTAGTTAATGAGTAGCAGCTCATCCTTCTAGTAGTTTTTGAAATTTTGTTTATGTCCTGTGCATGCTAGGTTTTGTGGATGCTTATACTGATAATACAGAAACAGTAATGAATCATGGTCAGAAACTATTAAAGGTATGTTTCCATATCATGTACTGTACATTTCAAAATAATTTTTCAAAAACACTAAAATCTCATGAACATCAACATGTACATGCCAAATGTTTCTGTGATAGTGAACAGGTGTGCACCTTATTTTTACAAGTTGAAGAAAACACATATGCCAGAGCTCTGGCAGAAAAAGCATGGAACTCTTTGTCAGATTTTTATGAATGGGTAAGAATACAAAGGGCAGCAACTTCATAACAGCAAGCTTAGTCTTAGCAGAAACCTCAATCATTTCACAGGAAATATTATGTAGTGTTCAATTCATTTCATTTTAGTTTTTGATGAGGAATAGATCACAAAGTACATCTCTACCAATCCCTGCTTTGGATGGTTTTTGTAACACATCTGAAATGAGGCTTAAGGTTCTTCAAGCTCACATTGAGAACTTCAAAGAAAAAGGTAAAAAGAACACATGCTGCGTCTGGTCATGCCCATGTTGTTAGCAGAGGTTTCAAGGTGGCTACCTGCAATAAACCGCTGTCGTCTTCAAGACTGACCACTGGCTACTAAAATATCAATCATTACTTTTGTTCTCAAAGAACCTTGATTGAGTTACTAGCCGGCTACATTTATATAACAGCCTGCTACTTCTGTACTTATCGAAACCGCTGTGTTAGACTGACAAATGTTTGCCAAATGTTGGTTGAAATGGGAGACTGTTTATCAGGGCCTTTAGTATCTAGTATATTGTTAGCTATACTTTGATCTCTCTCCTGTTTTAAAACTTTGGAAGTGCATTATATCCATTTGTGTCACAGTGACCTGACTGTACACATTTTCATTGTCGTTTACTTTTGTGTTATTGTTTTATTTAACAACAGAAAGTTGTTTGATATTTTGTTTCCTGGTTTTGTGATCAATTTGTCAAGAGCAAACTCACTTAAATCTCTTTTACAGCAAATCTTCATAGCAGAACACCATCAGTAGAGGATGGTGAGATACTGAAACCCCTCACAAAGTGCTACATGGATATAGAAGTTTCATCAAATAAATCTGATGCCTTGAGGTGAGTATACGTTTTGTTAACTATACCACTGACTTAAGACTCTTTTTATAATGATTATTAATGCAAATGATGTCATTTTTGAGAGACAAAAGCATGAAATTGCCATGATTTTAAAACACAGGCAGCCCAAGAAATGCGTTGTGAGAAGCCTATACCTATGTAAGGTTTTCATAGGGAAAATTAAAAAAAAAAAGGAAATGTAAGAATATACAAGTCTCAATCAATTTCTTTTAATTTTCCCTATGAAATGCATACGTAGGTATGGACTTCTTAAAGGCATTTCTTGGGCTACCTGTATCTTATGTTGCTGTTTGTCCCCCTCTGGAACTACATGGCTGAAGTATTTGCAAAGTGTTGTATTAATTACACATTGTTTTCTCCTCATTTATTATTTGAGTTTGAGAACACTATATATTCTCTGTTTGATGACAGCCTTTCTGCAGACGATGTCATTATTAAATTTAATATGGTTATCCTCAATGTAGGTATAAAAAGTATGCTATATCGATATTATATTAATTTTTATAATAATTTTAGAGTTATCAATGGTGATTCCAATAGTTACTGGCAATCTGATGGACCAGCCAGGTCACATTGGGTCAGGTAAGGTGTTTATATTAAATTATTACAAAAAATAAATAATATAAAACTCTTTCTGTTAATGCATGGCCCATGACAAGCTGCTCATTTAAAGTAATTTTTTAACTTGCTAGATTAAGGATGCGACCAAATGTTGTCTTGAAGCAGCTGTCAATCAATGTAGCTTCTGCAGACCAAAGCTACATGCCGCAGCATGTTGTTATCATGGCTGGCAGAGATGAGCAACACCTCAGAGAAATTGGAGATGTCAGAATACCAAGGTATGCATGTAGTAACTTAATACTTACAAAACTAAGAACAGTGTCATGCTTTATACCTTTTCAAGGATTAATAGTAAACAAAGAAATAAACTTAAGGAGAATGATACTTGACCTGCAATGGGAAAAGATTCTGCTGATGTTGGAGATGCATTCAGCATTTTATACTCTTGTCATTGCTTTCAATTTTTGTTGTTGTTGTTTTGTTAATGATGATGATGACGACAGCAACAGTGATTGATGATAGTAATAACAATGACAGTGCTGTCTATGTTGATGATGATGGGGTGATGAGGAGGATGACGACGATAATGTTCATATTTGGTACTGAATGAGCAAATGTTGTTAATGTTGATGATGATGACAGCAACAAAGATTAATGATGGTGACAATGATGACAGTGGTATCCATGGTGATGATGATGGGATGATGATATTGATGAGGATGAGAATCATGATGACAATATTGATAATAATAATGTAATATGTTCACAACTTGTGTTTATTTTGTCTATAGTCATGTCACTGGAGAATACACTCTTATTGAGAATGTGAAGACACCTTACCCAAGTAAGAATATTTTACCTATTCTGTGAGCTTACATTTTACTGTTGACATTAAAGTCTTATATGTATGTATATTTTGTTTGGTTTAAGTTATCCAAATCAACATAAGACGTTGCCATAGTGATGGCTGTGACACAAGAGTTCGAGGCCTCAAGGCTATTGGATTCAAGTAAGATTGTGAAAAAAAAAACAATGATAATACCACAGCCCAAAGTATAACTTGCTGCATTAACTCCTTTCATACTGTGAAATCTACCCAAAATTGACCAATAATAATTAACCCGACAGTTCTTTTTAAACTCCCTTGTTATTACTAGTTCAAATAAGTGTAACAAAATTTGGGAAAAATTTTCCCTTTAAAATCTACTCAAATTTTACCAATCATAATGTACTCGGCCAGTTTTGGGTAGGATCTTGGCAGGATTGTAGTTAAAATTTGTATGTTGTATGTTTTGCACCAGGGTATCATTTTTCTTGCCAGGGTCTTGAGGAACAAAGGAATGAGTGTAGGAGATGCATCAGCAGTTTGGTATCTGTCAATACTTGGTGCAACGGCACAAGCAGCATTACCACTTGCCCCTCACCTTAGAGATACCCTTCTGGCTGTTACAAGGTTAGCATGATTAGAATAATTATTGAGACCCACCTGGTCCTCACTAGGGACATTAGTTTATGAATTTGTTTTTTTATAAGAAAAGTTAACTTGGAGTGGAGTTTGGTGAGTGGTATAGAACCTTTTGAGCATGCACTCTTGATGCTGCTAAGCCACATGGTTTGCTTCGTCATTGCTCGACTAGCATTCCCAGTTTGTGTTCTCCTCCCTCCCTCCTCCTCCTAATTATGGTAAGTATAAACAATTCCCCTGTTTACACAGTGTGACAGGTGCGGAGGTTAAACCCTGCAAGGTTGCCATGGTTACCTCTTGCCAGTTGCTAGCATTGCTTATCGCCCAGTTTGTTTTTAGGCACTTACCCTCCATTCTTTTGGAATAACAAGTTGAAGCACGTGAAATGATAGACATGTACACAAGTAATGTTATGCTTATATATGTCTATGCTTACCATTTTTCTCTGGTAAGATATGGCCTAGCCATGATTTAGTTGTATAAATTATCAATGAATTATCTGTTGTGTTATGCAGGTCAGCCTTGGAACACATGAGACCTCTATCATTATCACAAACATCACCAGAAAGACCGTCATTCCTGTCCCAAAATGTGATGGATGAGGTGGAAGGTTTTCTCCACTCTGTCGTAAGGTAAGATGCTCATGGCCAGATACCATACAATAGAGCAGCAAGAATGAGAAACTCTAAGGACAGATTTTAATTAAGCTTTGATAAAATTTGATTAATTCAGAGACTCAATCATCTGTTCATCTGTTCTAATTTACCATACAATATCAAATTTCTGAATGACTTGGCAAATTATTTAATTTGTAGTTTTGGAGGAAGTATACACCCAGAAAGTTTAAAGATTCTTCTAGAATTCACATTAGCAAGAGGAAGTTTAAAGAGTATATTAAAAGTCGTGAAACTTTTATATGGTAGGTATGATCGTGGTCATAAAGTAATATCCATTTGCTTACTTTAAAAACAGATCAAATTCTGTTGTCAGCATCAGTTTCCCTTTCATTTTTCATTTCCCATCCCATTATCTCACTTTACTTTCTTACTTGTCATCCCTTCCCAATATTTTATCCTATTTCCCATCTCATTCCCATTTCCCTTTCATTTTTATTTTCCATCCCTTCACAATTTGTTTTACTTACCTTTCAATTTCCTTTCAATTTCTCATTCCTTTTCCACTTTTCTTTTTACTTAAAACATAGACTCCAGTTTTCACTTTGTTAGCTCTGGATGTTTTATGAAGTTAGTCAGAGGAAGTATGCTGTACATGTAGTTCTTTTAATGTATTTTTTGTTTTTGTTTTAAAGGTGTTTGTGATGAGGATTTCAATGCTATAGATATAATACAGTCACTTCAAGAAGTGCAATTCAATGCTACTAGAGTGCATGGTAAGATAAACTGAGTTTAAGCCAGCAGCCACCATCCTAGAAACTTCATAATATTGTTGTTATATAATAATTACTTATCTTGATGGACTCTGACAGTTGATTGAGTATCTGCCTGTTGTACAGGATGTCATGCCCGGGGGGTTCTTCCTTTGTACATTAGTGGTAGGGGTGATCAGCAGTCCTTTTAGGGGGTTGAAAATCTTTCCTTTGTGAACCTTTTAGGGGTTCCGACTCAAAAGTTAGTTACTTAACATGACTCCATACCTTTTAGGACCAATTAGTTATGAATTCTCTTCATTGATCAATATTAAAGAACAGACTAGAAAGTTGTTATCAGTTATGGTAAACAATATCAGAGTGCAATCAGTTTTTCATCTTAAAGTTAATCTTCTCTTTTGACAAAGATGTCAAATGTTAGTTGTACCTTTTAGGGATTGAAATCAACAGGGCTTCAAAAGCTCTTTTAATATGTGCATACCTTTTAGAGGTAGTTTTCAAAACTGACCACCAATCACCCCTACCACTTGGACAAAGGGAGTATCCACACCACCAGGAGGTCATGTCTTTATCCCTGGCCAGACTATTCCTCTTATCTTAGATTTTAACAAGTGGAAGGGGAGAGTATTCAATCAATTCTAGGGGAAGGAGAGAGTGTATGTTTGTTCACAGCCAAAAAGTCTTGAATTAGACCAATATGACATATTTATAGGAACTCTACTAAAAATGTCACTTGTCTCTTGTGATGGGGGAGAAAAAGACAAAAACTCTAAAGCAGAAAATGTACTATCAGAAAACTGGACAAGTGAAGGTACGACACAGTGCTATAATGAAACTAAAAGTCTAATGTAATGTTTTCCTATTAAAAACACTCTTGGAACATAATGAATCCTTTGTCTATTGACCACTTTCTGTACATTGGTTCACTGATCAAGCACAAAGCATTCCATTGAAGATGCGAGGTACAAATTTAAATAATCCTTTGAAACAACCTTGAAGCCTTGACTGAATGCTTTGTGTTTGACCAATGAACCAATGTATGGAAGTGGTCAATGTGATGTGTTCTTGAGGTTTGTTTACCTGTTGAAAAAATGATTGATATTCCCTGGATCTTGCCTGTATCATGGGATTCTGATAAAAAAAGAACAATTAATAACTGTAATAATTATACATTTCATTTACTATCTCGATTCTTATTGGCCAAGAGCCTACAGCTAATTTGTGATATCTGCAGAAAATTCTGCAGATATGGGATTTATCGTGTTGACTTCAAAATCCAAGTATTAGACGTGCACCTAAAAAAATATTCTTGTTAACTTAAAAAATAGGTTTGTAAACGTACAATAATTTCCTAAAATTTCAAAATGAATAATAAAACAATCATTATTGAATTCAGTTTTTGCATGACATTGTAAATTCTCAAGACCTTCAGTCTGTCTTACCTGCCTCAGTTTGTGGCTTCAGGGGATAACACAGACCTTGGTCTTGATAATTTATGATATCATGCAAAAACCAAATTCTCAATAATATTGCTTATTATTTTTTGTTTCTAGCTTATTTATCTGAAACTGGTAAAAAGATGGTTAACATGACTTTCTCCTGTGCATCCTCAAATCCCATCAAATTGACTAAGCTAATAATAAAGGTAATATATTATGATCATTATTAGAATCTACAAAGAAATTATACATTGTAAAACAATGTTAATGGGACTTTTCGTGCTGTACATTATGAGAAATGTAGTCAGAAGGCTTTGTAGATCTTTTCAACAGAGAAACTGTATAATTTTATGTTACAGTCAACCTGTATTTACCATTATTTTATTATTATTATTATTATTATTATTATTATTATTATTATTATTATTATTATTATCTTCATTTATTTTAATTTGCTTTTAGGTTTTCAGAGGTGCAATTGGACCAAAAGCTGGCATTATATTTGTACTAAATGACTTTAAAAGGTGTGTTCAATATCGTCATTACTACTTATTCCTCAGTTTTTTTTTTCTCATTTAAAAGAAAAATGTTCCTCTGGTATCTAATCCTCAAATGAGATACCCTAACTTATAATTTATGATTCCAGGGATGAAAAAGACAAGGAGCCAAGCGACACTGATTTATTTTGTAAATATAATAATTGGACTAAAGCTGACTACAATGAGTTTCTAAAAAGGTAACAACACAACTTAGAAGCATAATTTTTAAGGCAGGAGGTTTTGCTATGTCCGTTCTTCCACTTATTATTTTTTCTTTTGCACTTATTTTTTGCCTTTGTCTCCCACTATGCATCTTTGCTCAACCCTTGTCTTCCTATTACAACCTGTACCACTTTCCCACTAATTCTCTTTACTTAGTTGTTGTTACTGTGGCCATTTTAATCCTTCTACCTCTTATTTTTCTTTTTATCATTTGTTCTCTCCTTCTTCCTTTCCCACCTACTACGTTCCCCTTCTTCACCTTGCTCTCTTTTCATTTCTCTGGGTATTTTTTATTCTTGTTTTTTTTTGTCCAGGCAATTACTTAAGTTAACATTTTCTTTCAAATCATCTCTACAGCAAGTCTACAAGAGACAAGAGTGTAGAAGAGCCTGTTGCATTCTTCACTACAGAACAAGACTGGTATGTACAGACATCATGAAACTCATGAAAAGTCATGTTGACAATTCTTTTGTTCAGAATAAAAATGTGTTATAAATGTTAAAATGTTTTGGATCTACCAGGGATGAAGTGGAAGTTTCTGTGGATACTATTCTAACAGGAAAGGTAATGTACTAGGACTTGCATAATAGATTGAAGCATTGTCTTTGAAAATGCCCCCCTCCACAAACATTTTAAGTCAAATTTGGCAATTTCATTACAAGTGCCAAATTCCAGAGCCATTTATAGGGTCCAGATGATTGATTGTCCAAATGACTGAAACCATTTTTTATTAGCCTGCATGCAGACGGTTGTTTACCCGTAATAACCATCTGCGAAAGTTTGCCAGATATTGTGTTCTCTGTGACCCAAAATAAGAAGCGATTTCTGATTGGCTCTCGCCCGGATCAATTCTTACGCGAACTCTCATTGGTCGAAGGACCTGGACGCCATATTGAAAAAATGTTTGCATTGCAACTGGAAGAGATTGGAACGAGCCTTCGACATTTTAGACATATTCTATATTACTATATAACTTCTTATTTTCTTTTAAGTATATTATTTCCTTTATTATTAATATTTGCTTTTATGTATGCATGTACTATTGTAACGCGCATTTCAAAACGTTATGTTGAAACTTGCGCGATATAAATAAATATTATTATTATTATTTACTATATAAACTATAGTGTTTTACAAGGATTTCTACCACTGAGAAATGTCGTATCTCAGCACACGTAAAATACGATATTTTTCACATGTGAAAATATCAACCAATCAAATTTTAGTATTCAGTGGTAGAAATCCTTGAAAACGCTATAGTTTATATAATAAACAGAAAAATACATGGACGCTTGGAGATATGGAATTTATCTTCTCGTGTTCAAATTTGATATCTCACTCCGCGCGCCCATGTATTATTCTCTATTTATTCACTTCTATGATATAAACACTGTAAATCAATCAATAAATTTGTTGAAAGACGGCAGCGTTCCGTCGAAACGTCCAATTTTTATCTCTACTGTTTATTCTTACATTTTTTAAGAGATACACAAATTCCAAGCTTCGGGATCGGTGTTCCCTGTGATCCAGTTAGAGAAAAATTCGCAATATTTTCGTTTGGATATCGTGAATCGGTAGCTGTTATAGCAAGCACATCACTTAGAATGAGTAAGTAATGGAAAGTAAATTTATCGTTCTAAAAGGTTGTGGGGTTGTAATTCTTGAAGTTAGCCTTTTTGACAAGAAAAAGAGCTTTGAGCGAGAGTTGTTCGCTACCGAGCTTTCCTGCCTTGTCACTTTTATTACGGGGAGAACCCACATTACCGAAATCGCCTCTAAATGACCTCGGATGGCGATGAAACGTCCCATATATCGAAAAATTAACAATGACTACCCTACCATAGGCTCAGGCTCAGGCTGAGGACATTTTTTACAATTTGGCATGTTTTTTAAAAAATATTAGTATTAGACTTCAAGTACACTGCTTGGGCTGCCTGTGATAATAGTAACCACAAGTTTGCATATAGATTTTCTCCCCACCTAAAATCGCCTTCCTACGTCCCTATTGTGGTACATGAAACTCTTGAATTTGACTGGCTAATTTTGCTCTTAACCAATCAGCTTATGACAACTACCTAGATCACTGACACAGTTCCTAATTAGCTACAGGATTGTACCTCAAACGTCAGTCTTCTTGGACATCTCACAAGAGCAACTTGTATACAATTGAGGTATTTATGACGGGGTTTTAATGCAGAGTATTTCTCATTTCTCATTTGCTCAAATGGCTTTATAATTGAACCTGGATCAGTGGAAGACTTTAGAGGCTGTATGTTAAGGCGCCATCGACTGCCGCGCAGCTTATAATCATGAGATATATCCATAAGACTAGTGTTGAGGCAAGATTCCCTTTCTTTTATGTGAGAACTGAGCTCATCAAGTTCTTTAATGTCCCCCATATACAGGTTAAAGAAGATACGGGAGACAATCAAGAACAGAAATACCAGACTTGAATTTGCAATCGTCAGGACTGACTAGCTTTTTTGTTTCTAGATTTCTTTACACATTTTAACTGTCAAGAACTAAGCTCAGATAAATAATATTGTATTCAAACTTTGAAAATTTAGTTGGAGAAACACTTGTCTCGCTATAAGCATAACGGATATTATATTTTTCAATATGCACATTACTTTACGAGTGTAATTTCTTTCTGATTTGTTACTTAAAAGTATATTTTTACGAGTGCATTGCGAACAAGTCATAGAGAAAAGGATGACAACAGAACAAGTCAGTCGTTTCACGCCACCAAAAGTGATTTAGCTCGAAGCCTCGCTTTCCTGCATCTTTTTCGAGAGCTAAGTAGCGGGCAATGGAGGGTGCATGGTACAAATTTGAAATGGAAGTACCTTACATCCTTGACTTAATGCTTCGATGTTGATCAACGAACCGATGTATTGAAACTGGCCAATTAGCCTGATAGCGATTGATTGTTTTGAAAGACAGGGTATTTTCCCTATGATGAATAAGTTTATTTCAGATAGCTACCCCGTAGATGGGAGTGATATTGCTGATCAACAAGAATCTAATGTACAATTTTTTTCCAACAATTATTAGCGCACTAGACTTCAAAGCTGTTGCTTGGCAAGTAAAAATGATAGTCCAGCAGATATTTCATCAGCCAGGACTCCACCGACGAAGATCAATTAACGATTAAACCTTTTGAACATTTCACTATCAGCCGCTCAAACAAATGGAACTTTAAATGATATCATTTAGAAAGTTAGAACACTGCAGAAGTTTTATTTTTAACTGAATTTGTAAAATAACAAATTTCTAACAGGCGTTCCGATTGGCTTGCTGCTATGTTTACATGAGACCAATATCTCACGGCTGACTTCTCTTTATTTTACAAAACAAATTTAAAATGTTTTTTCCGTGTGATATCGGTCTAATATCACACTCGGGATAGTTTGGGAAAAGTCTTGAGCTCTGTGTAAGACTAAGCGCCGTAGGAGACTCTCGACTTCTCCGAAACTTTCCTCGTGTGATATTAGCCGATATCACACGGAAAATCATCTTTATATTTGTTAAATATTACACATATTCCAAAAATCATTGCATGGCGGCGCCGAAGACAAGAAGCAAGAAGCAAGAAGCTGACGACTGAAATGAAAGCTGGATTGTTATAATTTCTTTAAATCAGACTTATTTCCAACAAATTATAGACCGTGAATATTTTCACATGAGTGTTCAGCGCCGCCACACTCAGTTCTTTAAAAAATACGTCTGATTTGAATACATTTTTAGAAAATCCAGCATCCATTTCGGTCATCAGCTTCTTGCTTTCGGGAGAATCTACTGAGCGCGCAGCTGATTTAATGTATTCATAAAATCTATTGTGGGCTGTTGTCGTTCTGTTGTCGTTCTAGGCATTGTATTATGTCAGGGGCATAGGCAGGGGGCCACCCCCTCCCCTTCCCATCGTGGGAAGTTTTCTAGTATTCTAGTATTCTAGCATTCTACTTATATATATATATATAATCCCCACGGCCTTAATAAAAGACGCGAATTCAGATCCAAAAATCGCGTCCGCTGTAATACTGAATTAGCGCTCAAATACCTTGTAATTGAGTTTTTCGGAACGGATCGTGGTTATTTCGTCCCATGCACATTCTTGCTTTTTACTTATTAGTTCATCCCATTGTTTAGGTCTGTTGGGTATTATGTAACTTTATTTACATTCCTTACGTTTAATATAAATGCTTGTCAATTTGTATTTTTTTTCTGTAAATAAGTTCCTCGTCTGAAGAAGGACGAAGGCCGAAACGTCATTAAAGCTGGAACAGTTAGAAGTTTGCTTCATGTTTCTTCGTTTTATACTTATCTAAAAATTCACATTGAAGCACTGTATCCTCCTTGGATCCTTCTACCGATCAACTTGTAACTTTAATACTGTTTATTTGGACGCTTCGGCCATTCGGCCTTCATCAGCTAAACTGAAATAATTAGCGCGCAACATAACATCTAAACAAATAAGAAATGACGAAGAAAACAAACAAACAGAATACCTTATTTTGGCTGTTTTTTTGGTAAACGACGAATTAACTTGCTTTTTACAGAACAAAGTTACTATTCAGTGAGTTCAAGCTTGTCGCAGCAGCAGCACGATGAGGTCCCTTCTGATACTGCTAGTCATCCTTGCGATGGTTTCTTTCCCAGAGGTTTCTGGC
>JAAAQI020107440.1:2119-16068 GCA_011800005.2 Stichodactyla mertensii | reverse complement strand
CCGGTCAAGCTCGGAAATCCATACTGCGCCTCAGCTTTCAAGGGAATGTTTCGGGGGTATGGTTAGTGTGTTCACAGACTTTTTTGAATTAATTAACATAATTAACGTGGGTTCGAACCCCGAGAGCGTCACATTTTCAGGGTTTTTTTGTTTTTTTTGTTTTTTTTTGTTTGTTTGTTTTTGTTTTTGTTTTTGTTTTTTTTTTTGTTTTGTTTTGTTTTTTTCGCTATGTTTCAGCACTCCCCACACGTGAAGTGAACAAATATGTTCAGCAAAAATGTTTTCTACTTATTAGTCCTTTTACTAAAAGGACTAATAAGTAGAAAACATTTTGTACTGAGTGAGTATTATAAGAGTGTGATACTCACTCAGTACAAAATTTCCTTGCTATCCTTAAACATTTTTATCCACAAAAGATATAAAACAAAACTAAAGACATTCTCATTATTCGTCTATATTCCTAACTTTCCTTGTATATTCCTTGTAATTCCTGTCCTTCCAAACAATCCATAAATGCTTTGCGAACTCTAATTGAACTCAGTCCTCCTGCACACTACTGCACATCCAAAACACGGCATGTGTTGGTCAAGAAAGCTCATCCGATCAAAGCAAGCCGAATCCAGTCATAGAGCAAATTTCTTGTGACTGTGAAAAGCCCGCAGCACGAACATGGTCGTGACACGATAATGGTACAGCAAGACACGTCCAAATTCTAGCTAGAAAACATCACGGTCGCGGCAAGGCACACTTTTCTGGAGTTACCCACAATTCTCCTTGGTTTAGTGCGTCCAAGCGAGGTCAGGGTCTGGTTAGGAACAAAGTATATGAAGGAGACTTCGGAAATTGAACAGAAAACAAACAGCGTTTTGTCGAATGTGGATTAAAATACGAAAGTATGTAAATGATTTACCAAATGGAATACCTGAAGAATCGAACTTTTCCTATGCTTGTTTAGACCCAGTAGACGCATTTCCTCAAAACTACGATAAGTTTTCCACGATTTTGTCCCCTTACAGTCGCTGGCGCGCGCAAATCCTGAAGAACTATTGGCCAAAACTCCAGGAAAGAGCACGCTGCGACGCGACAACATCGTCGCTATGGTAAAACCAAGTACAATTTCGTACTTTTAAACTTAAAAGTTACGTTAATTCGTAAATTATACCTTATATTCTCATCTAGAATTCCACATCTCTCCTCAGCAAAGACCAGGACATCATCCCTTGCGATCTTTACGGCGTCTTTGTCTTTTGATGAGCCGGCCATATCTACACCACTATCAACAATATTCTCTATAGAACACAAGGAAATACTTTCGAGGAAGTTTGACAAGGAACTCAAAGAAATCGACGTCCAAGATTTTGGGATATCTTTGCTGAGCAACTCTTGGATGTGCCTTGGAAGAGAAGGAATAGAGTAAGCATGAAGAACAAACAGAAGGCCCTGTGGGTTTAGAGAATGTTATTGGAACCAACTTAAATCTGTTCCATTCCAACATCTTCACGCATGCGCAAACTAGGGTTGTAGCTTGGTTTACATTTTTGCATTCAAAATAAAAATCTAGAGTTCTGAAAGATTGTTCTGTGTGCAGGAATTCCTGTACTACACCAGCTACAACGTTTGCATACATGGTGACCGAAAGACACTGATCTTAGGGCGGTTTTTGTATAAGAAAGTTACGATACTGACATATACAGCACCTACAAAGTACAGTGTGCCGTAACACTGAAATGGCTTCTCCTTGTTTTAGTGTGAATCATCCAATCACAACGCTTTAGTTACCGTTACGGTAAAGTAATACAGCTACAGTACGAAATACGAATTTACCGCATCGTTTCCTACTTGTACTAACGAAATCTGCTCTAACTTTACCCTTGACACTTACTCATTTGCAAGCTCTAGTTCCCTGTCGAGTGCTAAACCATATTCATGTAGTCGCTTCATGTTCTTCTTAATCAAACTGCGATAAAAACGATAAAAAATATATGTATACAATTATAATTCGACTTAGAGTCGACAATCCCTGGAATAACTGATCGCAATCCATTGCACAAAGAAACGGGTATTTAACTTACATCCTATTAGCTTTCTGCTGTTGTCTTTTCCGTTTCAAGGAGCTGTAAAGAGCTCCCATCATTTCGCGCAGTCCTCGAAAAACTTGCAGTAAATGATCGACTTTCCTAGCAAATTGCAGAACGTTAAAAAAATGTTTCTCGCACTTCAACGCTTGATGAAGCGACAACCAGCAGTGTGTGTCCATTTAGCTCGACGCCAAAAAGCTCCATCTCCGTAAAATTTAACGTATGATAACTGAAACAACCAAACACGCGCGCGCGAAAAGAGAGATCGCGTGCAAACAAAGTACCATAGTTCTTAAAAACAGCGCGCGCTTCGAATTCTGCGTCGCGTGAGTTCGAACTCCGGAGGAAAAGCAATGCCTTACGTCATCATGGTTCGAATTTGCGAGACTATATTAAAGGTACGGCTTATGTACGCTGGTCACGTGGTGCCGCGCATTGTCCTTAGACGAATAGCAGGAAAGTAAGTTTTAACCACCTCTGCACATTTTAACCGCAAGTTCGTATTTCGGCGCTTTGCGAAAGCCCGGAGTCTTTAAACAAAAATATTATTAAGGATGGGCATTATTTCTACCGCATCCTTCCTGCGCGCGCGCTCGAGTTCTTCAGAATGAGCGAAGAACGCCTGAATGATTGTTTACACATAACAAACGCGATCAAATTCAAAGTGGCCGCCATTTTGAAAATGGCGGCTGCCTTCCCACCTCGGCGGTGAGAGGCAGCGCATGAACAGCGCGCACCACCTATAACAGGCGACAAACTTCCACAAAGTGAGCTGAACTCGACGAAGGTCCAAACTTTAGAGCACTGTCCCACAAAGGTGATGCCGGGGCGGATCCAGGGGAGGGATGCAGGGCGTGCGCACCCCCCTGAATTGAGCTACTTACAATCGTGGATTTAATATTTACTTTTGGCGTTCTTTGGCGCTCGAGCCCCTGTCATAAATGGTGCACCTCCCCCCCCCCTTTACACTCAAAAAGATCCTGGATTCGCTCCTGCGCCCCTGAGATGCGACGGTTAAGCAGAGACTGGGTTTTTGATTCCTCTCCCTTCATTTCTCTTTCGTTTCATATTCACGTTTTTTGGCGGGACCAATAAACAACTAACCCAGATGGCTAGCTCTGGTCAGTGATATACTTACAAAAAGAAAAAAACCCGTCGAGTGTGAATAAAGTATGAACGTTATTGCCAGTGAGATACAATCTCAAAACAGTGTTCTTACAGAAAGTTGTGTCAGCATACATCTATCGATGCATGTTGACAAGGGAAAAGAAAATCAAGTAATCTTAAACCTTAAACTACTATCCATTTAGAGCAACACTTACGTACTTGTAGAGTATACAGTGCCAAATAAACATTGTTATTGTTATTGTTTTTACAAGAACCCACTGATCATTAAGATTGGAAGTATCTTTTTCATATATACATGAAGCTGTTTACCGGTGTTTAGTATCGTGAGGTGTGTAAGAAGCGTCTTGTGATCGGTGTAATATGGTCTATAATCCCTTTATTCTAAGATAAATATATTTTCTGAATAGCTCCCTTTCCATTTGCACTAAAACTTGGCCTTTTGCAGCAAACGGTTACCTGATGATGATATATCACTTCACTAGGCACTAATTTAATAAGCTTACTATGATTCTCTCCTCGACGAAACCACTGAATGGCAAACGTTAAATGATAAGTACTGACCTTAAGTAAAGGCATATTTTAAGTCTAAGTTTTCGTTCTTAAAACATGCTCATAACATCAAACGTCGGAGAACATGTTATCAAAAAATTAAATCCGAGCAAGTTAATTGTTTGCTGCAAAAAGCCTATTAAATAAATACTTAGAATAACAATCACTATTACATCTGTATATAAGATCCTATAACTACTTCTACGCAAGTAGAATTGTGAACAAAACCATAAACATTTTCAATGAGGTAACGTAACACACGACAATTTCCTCACCCCTCTCCTGGTGAAACTTCATTTTGCAGTGTGCAGGGAGGGAAAAGGAGTGAATGTTTATTCACGAAACAGAACAAGTTCGTGGACACGGGAAAAAATCTGTTTCTCTATGGGCCTTAGTTGTTACTGTTGAACAGGCTGTCTATATATTTACTACCTTACTATAATGTTAAAAGCGGAAGTATAATAACCAAACTTAATAGACTAAATCCCCTTGGACGTAATTTTTTGTCATTTCAAACCACGTGTCAATCCCTTAAAGGTCCATACACACTAAGGGTTTTGCTCCGAGAGCATGCTCCAGGGTCGTTTTGCTCGTTCGTGTGTATCAAAGATTCCATGTAAAAAAGGTTGTTGCGGACATAGAACTTTGCCCCCGGCTCACGCTTCCTGATATTAAACTGGTTAAATAACAGCAAGCATAACCACACCATGCAGCAAGCTCCCGCAGCATGGTCTTTCGTGTGTACTAGTTGTGTAAAATGACCTAGAAACCTGCCTCTGGAGCAAAAACCCTTAGTGTGCGTGTGGACCTTAAGAATAAGATCTTTTGTTTGAGGCTCATCCATATTAAGGTATCTCCACAAGGTTTACCAAGAAACAAAGAAACAATGTACAAGGGAATGACACGTGATCTGAAATTTAAAAAAAACATTACGCCCAAGATGGCTTGCGTTGCTGGCGTTTTCTTCGCATCGGTAACCCAGAAGATCACTGTGTAAGTATTAGAAATTATAATAAAATAGTTAAATTAATTTAGTTCTGGCCTTATGTGAATTTCTAATCCTATTACAGACTATCCTATTACCTACTACTTTTGCGTTTTATTTTCCACATTTTATATATATATTTTTTCCAAATCATCTTCAGTGGGCAAGCAACGCTGTTGGTGAGGAGTTGATGTGTTTCTATACAATCATTTACTAACCTTTGCTTAACTTATCCATCACTACGAACCTAAAACTTTTGCATGACACGTGAAATCATAAAAAATAGCACTGGTATTTCAGTTTTAAGATATTTACTGAACAGATTTATACGCTGAATAGATTCTTAACTGAAATCACCATTCCCTCTCCTCCCCTCCCCCAACAGTTTGTTTATGCTCACTGAAAAAGTACATTTTAGGCCCAGTTGGGTCTTATTGGCTAAACGAGGAAACATGTTTACCGCGCACATGCTTCTCCGATGTTTGCCAGTTCAGCCACATGAGAAACATTGGTACTCGCGAGGAATTTTGTTTCCGAGAAGGAAAATATGTTTCTGCAGTACGGCAGAAACATCTCGTGTTTACCGTGCCACACTGCTAAAGTTTCTTAACATTTTAGCCACCTTTGGAAGCAAGTAAGGAAACATGTTTCCTTTTAGAATTACTAACATGTGACTTTCTTCATTCTACTCGTGTGCTGGGACTGTCTCTAGAGCATGCTGAGAATTACGACTGACAGATACATTCTGCAGAGAGAGAAAAACATCAGAGGTAAGCTTGTTTTGTCTCGTCTTGGCTTTCCTGAAAGTTTATCTTTGATGGCTTTTGCTTATCCAATCATAATGCTTGGGAGTCCATTTGAAAGTTACGAGACCACTCTTCAAACTCTCTCTCTCTCTTCCCTTCTAAAAAACAATAGTTTTGCATACCTTGGGTTTTTCTCTGTGAGTATTTACAGCTGGAACATTTAGATCAAACTTTTCAACTTGACATCCTAAAAAAAGGATGAAAAGAAAATGAGCGATGAGGAGGAGGAGAAGGAGGAGAAGGCAGAGGCAGAGGAGGAGGAGAAGGAGAAGGAAAAAGGATGGTAAGAGAAGAAGGAGGAAGAGCGGAAGAAGGAAGAAGAAGAAGGAGGAAGAAGTAGAAGGAAGAAGTAGAAGAAGAAGAAGGAAGAAGTAGAAGGAAGAAGAAGGAAGAAGAAGAAGGAAGAAGGAAGTAGAAGGAAGAAGAAGGAAGAAGTAGAAGGAAGAAGTAGAAGGAAGAAGAACAAGAAGAAGAAGAAGTAGAAGGAAGAAGAAGGAAGAAGTAGAAGGAAGAAGAAGGAAGAAGTAGAAGGAAGAAGAAGAAGAAGGAAGAAGGAGGAAGAAGAAGACGAAGAAGAAGGAAGAAGACGACGAAGAAGAAGGAAGAAGAAGGAAGAAGAAGAAGAAAATCTGCTGGCACAAGAAAATTCCATTTTCTTGTGCTCCACAATCCACAGTATTTTTGACTGCTGCCTAAATCAGTGATAACATACCATAGGCTACAGAAGTCAGCTTTAATACACTGTGTAAGGGTACTTTAATGTATGGAAGCTCTTCGTAATTTTTGTCAAGAAAATAAGCAAGAAGACAGCGAGCAACAGCCTATTAAAACCAATCAAGGGTGAGTATTAGTACATGATTATATTTTTGGCATGGGTTTCAATTTTTTCCTTGTCTGATTATTCTTGGTGCCTCTTTTCTACCATCCTTTTCTTCCATTTTCTTTATCTTACATATCTTCACCTGTTTCTTACTGGTGTCCTTGGGCTAACCTCCCTTCTTCTCTCTCTGCCTTCACTCCTTGCTTCCCTCATCTCTCTCTGCCTTCACTCCTTGCTTCCCTCATTCTCACTGCCTAACTGGTATTACATCTCTTCCCTTGCTTACCTACCTACCTGCCATCCCATACTCCTCATTTCATATCACTGTCTCCTTCTACTTTTGACTTCTTATTCCTTCACCTCAACTCCCTACCTGATTTACACCCCTTCCATCTGCTACTCCTTATCATCATCTCACATTCCATTCTCTATTCTCTTACTACCCCTTCTGCCTTTCTTCAATCACAAATCCTACTTCTACCAACTCATTCCCTCTTTCCTTTAAAACTTCTTTCACCCCTTCCTCCTATTCTAACAGTCAAAACAACCCTTACCTGATGACATATAACCAGGACGTTTTTCTGCCGTTCGAGTTCCTGGAAAATGAGCAGAATGAAGGTTTTTATTAGATTTTCATTAATTGTACAGTTGTACTGCAACATCTCATGGATTAAATAAAATATTACTGCCACATGGTATTCTTTACATAACGTACCATGATGACTGGTTCAAGTCGTGCCACCAAATCTTCATAAGACTATTTGAACGTGATAGTAAGAATCATAAAATTAATTTTAATTTTAATTTTATTAATATTATAAATAATTCATTATTGCTGGGAGAGCTCCAATACTACCTCTCCTCTAGAGTATCTGTAATGGAATTTATCCTCATCCCTTCGGGCAAAATCTACAGGAAATTGCTCTTGAATTTCTTCATAAGTCATTCCTTCACATACACCCTTTGGGAAAAATTAAATTTGAAAATGGGTCATATTGATTTACTGGATAGTATGTACCTCAGATTACTCTTGAGCATGTTTGACTGCCTTTAACAGTTCTAAAGGTACTGTCAGAGTAGTTTTCACATAACTATGGAACATTAGGTCATATGGCACAGTCGTGGAATTGAACTGATGACATCCACTTAACTAATCACAGTGCACTTGGCTAACTAGGCTTGGACACACAATGTGAGATTCACTGCAAAGGTGCTTGTGTGTGGCCACCTGTAAAAGTAGCACTTGTTCCTACATTGTACTTCTGCAATGTCAACAGCAACATGGCATGCAACAGTTGCACAGAAGGACACAGTACAAATTCGCCTTTGCAAGCAAAGTCACAGGCAACATTGCATCATGTATATGAGCCTTAAGATCATGTGACAATTCAAACAATCAGAATACCCAAAATGACACAGTACCACACTGATAGTGCAAGTTTTTCACAATATGCATTATCATACTTACGGCATCAATCTCATTGATTGCCTTCCATTGTTCTACTGGCACATCTTTCATTTCTGCTGCTGTTTGGATTGTCCTTTTATATTCACTTGTCCACACCTACAAACAAAAATACTGTTACTCTCAAATACACTGACTATGTTTACTGAAGACACATCTCAAGCTTCACATTTTTTAATGCAATATCTTAAGTATATTGTACATGTCTGCAGAATGGAATAACAGTGCACTTCAGAAGCAGATTCTGTTTGAAAGAAGTTCAACATCTAGCACAATATAGACTAGGATAGAATGTCCCTGTTGGATATAGATACCCAACAGGCTAGAAGAATAATGATGAAGACACTGGCCTTAATGGAACTGCTAGGAATGAGATTCCCCACTCTATACAGCGAGTATTCATATCCATACCTTAAGGTCCTCAAGGTTCTGGCTTTTCATAAATACTGCAAGTGCTTTCGCATACTAAAAACCAAAATCATTAAATCCTCTTGTTAGTACGGCAGAATCCACCAAAGGGTCATAAAGAAGCATCAATCTTCTACACACAAACCTCAATGCTTATGTTTCAAATTAAAGAAGTTTCATCTGTACATTACTTTTTTAATTTGTATTTTGAACTAGTGGATGAATCAAGCACTGGCAATATGGTAAGTGGTTGGCAGTGGCTGTCTGATCACTTAACAATACCTTTCCAACTACTCACAGACTAAAGAAACATTTTGTACAAGAGTTTTGAAGAAAATTAGAAGAAAATATTAATAGAACATTAATCATGATCCAATGAAGTCATTTTTTTTCTTACTGCAATCCCACTTTCTGACAAATCAGCATCTCCTCCTATTCTGCCTTTAAGGTTGTATAAACTTTCACCATGCTAAAAATAACAAGATTAGATTACTACCAAAGATGAGATTTTATTTTATCAGCGATGACAGTGCAACTGGACACCAATTATGTAGAAATGAGAAATTAACTGATTAAATTCGTGATAAACTGTAGATTATTGTGAAGGAAGACATTGGATTTGCTGGACTCAAGCATTTTAACTCCTTGTGCCAAGGGAGAGACAGGGAGGGCAGAGACAGGGGCTGGGGAGGGTAAGCCCCCACTTTTTACAAGAAGGACATACATGTTTTACTATAAAGTGGTAAGGATTTACTAAGCTAGCCCTCCACTTTGTAATCGCCCTGCAATCCCTGAGAGAGCCAACGACTCTATATTGTTAGTCAAGGATGGTGCCTCAGCCTGACCTGATCAAGAAAAATTCATGACTTATTCATAATTATTGGAATGGTCATTATTATTAGTAGTAGGACATAAATTAATCCTGCCTTAGATGGTATTTACACCTTTTCCATAACAGACTGTGGTGAAAATTATACTCTACAATGCATCCTGTGCATGTGCAAGGCAAGTACAAAACTGTTGCTTAATAGGATTATGTGAACCTACAGTT
Organism: Stichodactyla mertensii; assembly: GCA_011800005.2. Taxonomy (NCBI): domain Eukaryota; kingdom Metazoa; phylum Cnidaria; class Anthozoa; order Actiniaria; family Stichodactylidae; genus Stichodactyla; species Stichodactyla mertensii. The sequence continues at coordinate 6,778 of JAAAQI020107440.1, read as the reverse complement.
AAGTCAGAATGCATGACTGTATCCATAGGGCATGAAATAAACTTTTAAACCCACTAGCAAAACCTTGCTAGTAAGTTTTGTTCTCACTAACAAAAATTTCAAAGTCAGTAGCAAAATTTAAAATCCCTCATGTTGTGGTCATGTGGTCATACCTCGCAAAACTTAGCCAGTTAACTTTTTCTTACTCGCTAAATACAAAATTTCACTTGCATTTTGCGAGTTCATGAGCGTTAATTTTGTGCCCTGATCCCGCTTACCCTGGTCAGATAGATGGCCCCTGGAGTGATTTGGATATTCATCAGATAATACACTATTCTACTCTCCAAATAACCTGAAAAGGCATATTAATCAGTTGACTAAGGAATTTTGAACAGCTTGTTTAGGGTAAAAAACAGATTGTAGACCTGAAAATTGTTCAAAACAGAAATTTTTCTGAATGATCTTTATCAGAACTGTCCTTGAGCATTCTGAATCGTGTAAATCCATTTATGTCTGGTTTTGTGAATGACATCACTTAGTAGAGAGGATGCGATCTCAAAAGGACTGCATATGCATGAAAAAGAACCTGCTTGTCCTCTAGGTTCACTTTCACATCAGGATGTGAAAAAGGTACAAATGATGAGGGACTATGATGTGCAATGTCTGATATGATTTTTTACATCTAATAAAATCTTTACACAGTAATGGATAGACAGTGCGTGATTACCTTGAAGCTTGTTCACAACAAAATTCTTTCCACCATTGATGATCTTCATGTATGGTACATGCCTGTTAGGATGAAAAGAAAACTCATGTTACTTAAAAAAACCTTTGTCAAAGCTACAACTGTGACTGTGAATAATGGATTAATACTCCAGTTTCCAATTCCCTGTTATGCAGGGTAAAAGCCTCATTTTTGTGTAGAATATTCATGTGTCAGTGGAATATCAAAGTGTTTGTATTGTTGCAGTTGTTTATCCTTAATGTTTTATCATTTTGGTATTCATGAAAATTTTGAAACTAAAACTAAAATATGGCCAATATCAACAATATTCTTAAGATTCAAACACAACCTGATGTTGCCTGCAACATATGCTTGCAACACTGCCTGCAACATCAGATTCGATGGCATGTTCTACTTTTGTGACATCGCTGGTAACAAAAATTAATTTTATGCAGTGTTGCAAGGAAATTTCCTAAGTTGATTCCCCCCTATAAAACCTTCCCTGCAAGGAATGTGAGACTTTAAGCAGTTGTGGGAAAAAGAAAGATAAAAATGATCAGTAGTCTGAAGTGTTTAATTAAACTAACCTGTCTTGGGCCATACAAAGTGGTTCATAGGCTTGCTTGTAGTGTTCTATTCGTGTAAGGAAATCCTCACAGGCTTCTTCAGGTTGAATGCCAGTGTAATCTGGTGAACTTATTTTAACAGCCTTTTAAAAAATGAAAACCATTACAAAAATATAAAGTAGTATAGATCCTTCTCCAAAATGGTGGCCGCAAATCCAAATGATCATGAGTTAAAATTAAAAACATATACCAGCACTAGAAAGAGCACCTTTTAGTATCCCTACAAAGATTCCTTTTGTCCGGTGTTATATCAGCCAAGAAAACGTAAGTTGAAAATTCACAAATTTACAGACTATTGTATAAGTAGGGGTATGGCATAAATGTGTCAATTTTCAACATAGGTACATTTTCTTGGCCAATATAACACCTGATTAATGAATCTTTGTAGGGCTTCTAAAATGAAGGTGCTCTTGTTAGTGTTGGTATGAGTTTTTTAAGAATATTTATTAATAAGGAGATTCAAGGGTTGGAGCAGATTCTGGACATTCTTTAATATAAAACTCCCAAAGTTGATGGGAACAATAAATGGAAAACTGTTGACCACTTTATTCATTTGTAAAATTGAATTAATAGTAATATCTTACCATGACATTTGCTCTAACTATTGCTGGATCATCCACAACTGACTCAATAAATAATACCTTTAGTTAGAAGAAATTAAAACAACAAAGTAAGGCAAGTTTAGAGATAGCAGGCATGGCAATAATTCTTATTCCTTAAAAGTCCCAAAATTAAAACCAATATATATTGAAAACTAGTTTAGAATCAGATCATTTTATTCACTGACCATGCAAGTAACAGTCTTTTGGTTATAGAATAGGCCACGTCTGAGTTTTCAAAAATGATGCATAAAGGCAAGGCTTTGTGTTAATCACACTCGATGGCACGAAGCAACTGACATTTCTTTGACTTTTTCTGTTGCTTAAAAGTTTATTTTTGTTAGTGAACAAGTCATAGAAAGAAAGGGACAACAAAACAAGTCTTCAGTTGTTTCACTCCACAAAGTCCAATTTTGCACAAAGTCTTGCCAAACAGTACTGTACATGTACTGCTATTTCAACCCCTAATAGCACCCTCTGACACTTGGGAGTTCCCTCTCCCTTCGGCAACATCAACAATTCCTAAGCATTGTTTTCATTTACACTATGTAACAAAGTTACACAACAAGGTATTACTTTGCATTCATTCTTTGTGCAATGCTCTATAATATGTTGTCTTCTCTTGCGAGATGAATTTGTGGCATCAAAAATCTATAAAACACAACATACAAATAAAATGTAGAACATGATTTGAGTATAAAATCATGAGTGTACATCAACAATGAGTCGTCAACTTGTATTCCACAGATTAAACTACTTACAGCTACTTTTTTCTTTCCTTCTAGCCATTGAACCATGTCATCTAAAATAAGTTCTGCACATTTTCTGAAGAAAATTTGATTCATATTTAGTCTTTATATTCACCTAGCCCTATGTAATGTTCCTCTCTAGGAACCTCTCTCCTGTATGCCTGGCCAGTGTGTCAATAAAAGGAATACTACATGTATCATTCATAATGCACTCACAATGAACAGCCCAGAGAAGAGAAAGAGATGTCTCCCAAGGAAGCTGTCCTGGCAATATTTTAGATTAAGGAACTCAGTAAAGTTTATTGTCTCATAACAGACATAAATGCTGGTCCAATTTTAAAATTATCTTTTACTAAAAAAAACAACATTTTGGGAGCACTTTTTTATCAAACAATGGAAACATGTCAGGGTTTGAGCCAGCTTTGTTTATGACAGACGACTAGACTTACAGTATCATGCTAATGGAACATGAGTCAATAGCCCTTTAATTAAGGCTTCCCGTTCTTGGACTTAACTTTTTTCATCACTGGCCCTTGGGCTGATGGCACTGAGAAGTTACTAGAAAAGAGATAACCCATTGGCTGGTAGTTCTCAAGTTTTACTAGCCCAAAGGCAATTTTTACTAGTCTGGTGCAGACTAGTGGACTACAGTTAAGGTTGAGCACTGCTTCTGGTATAATCATTAATCATTTACTTACTCTCGTATCAACATGCCATTAGGATTATTAGGATCAAAGAATGAGTGATCAAAATGAGATCCCTCCATCATTTTGCGTCGATAGTCTCCCAAACTAAAAACTGTAGATATGATGAAAATCATAACATGAAGACCAGATAAGAAAACAAATTGAATGATGTTATGATTTGATTCTACCTCCAGTAGCACCGTGGCTGTGATACCAGGGTGGGGGGGGAGGGGGGACTCCCATTACAGTGCACTTCACGTAACTTTGGACAAGTGAGTTCTAAAGTTTATTTGGAAATTCTGAAGTTCAGTGATGGCTTCAAGAACAAAAACAAATACAATTTGCAATGACTGAATATCTAACAAATTACTGAATTGACTCACAAGTAGGTTCAAAGTTTGCCAATGAAATTTTTTGTGAACTTAGGCAAAGCACTGCTCTGCTTTAATTGTGGAGCACTGTTCAATCAGTGTATTACCCTTGAAGTTGATTTTAACAAATTACCAAACTTGCACTTAAAGTAAATTTGAAGTTTGCCAATGAACTTCACTGTGAGCTTCGAAGTACGACTTGAACTTCATAATTTCTGAATGAACTTTGGAACCCACTTGTTGAAAGTTATGTGAAATGCACTGTATTATATGAATAATACCCAAGTAACCAGCATATATTATATATCAACAGTATTTTTATTTTTAAATCAAATCCCAAGATATTTTAGTACAGTTAATTAAATCTTTAAGACATGTCCACTAAAAAAACTTCCAGTACTTTTAGTATATATTAACTCTTTAAGATCAAGCTTATTACACCCATTTTCATAATTATACTACCTAAACCACTCCAGAAGTCTGGGATTCTGGCTTCTGTAAATCAAAATAATTACTAACTCAGACTGTCAAAACTTGATTGAATTAAAAAATCCTGATTTTTGCAGTTGCCACGTAACCTCTGGGTAATGCTTCAATTTAGGTGTAACTGGCCCATTGTTTATATCATATGAGGTTTTGTTTTACATAAGCAAAACAGCACAGAACAGTGTCTGTGGTATAATTAGAGCTCTAGAGATGATGCTGAATTGTTTAATTTGTAGAATAATTAATTCATGAATAAGAGTTGCACAGATCTGCACTATCAATTTCAGTGCAGGTGATTTTGAATTGGTCACCATTGAAACCTCAACCCCCATAAGAAAATTTTCAGCTACATGTTAAGTAAACATTAAAATTCCACAATAATTCAATTATGTCCATACATCTAATGCTCCATCAAACATGACTACATGTACCAAACCCA
>JAAAQI020107329.1:0-16070 GCA_011800005.2 Stichodactyla mertensii | reverse complement strand
GCAAAACAGCGCCGCCTGTCTTGGGGGAAGGGAGGGGGGTGGGGGGGGGGGGGGGGGGGGGGGGGGGGGGGGGGGGGGGGGGGGGGGGGGGGGGGGGGGGGGGTCCAAGGGGTCCACTGAACCTCCTTTTCAAATGTTAGAAGTTTTTCTTTGTCTCGTGTTGTTATAGGGTAGTTTTAGTAGTATTTCATACAATTAGGGAATCTCAAGTATTCCAAGCGATTGCATATCTGTGGGTCGTCTCATTGAGACCTTTGATTTTCACATTCACCAAATTGAATAAACGTTGTCAGGTTCAAAAGGTTAAGTCATCGGAGGTAAGACTGAAAGGGGTTATGGGTAAGTACTTTATCAGGTCCATATTATATGCATAGAATATTGTTGCAACTCTCGAACATTGTTTCGAATTCTCAAAGAAAGCAATATTCGAGAATAATAGCAATGCTCAACGCATATCATGGGCGTCATTAACTACTTTACCCAGAATCCTCCTCATTCTCAGCTTCGATGATTTCCCCTTTTCAACCTGACAACGTTTTTCAATTTGGTGTATACAGTCTGTTACGTTTAAAGAATGGACCCCCTTTGAAAAATCCTGAATCCGCCACTGTAGCTATATAAGGGAACAAACCTGTGGTCCTCGTTCCATCATGGTATCAGAAGTTAGAAGTTGGCTTTTGCGGAGGGAGGAAAACTGGAGAACCCGGAGAAAGGACCCTTAAAACGCAGGAGAGAACCAATAAACAACTCTACATAAAATAGCGTGTCCGAGTATTGAACCCACTACCACAGTGGTAAGAGGCAGCGCATTTACAAGCACGCGCACCCATGTTTTCCATGCGGTCCCTATTCCAAAATGTTAAGTTTTTAAAAAAGGAGTAAGCCCACCTCTTGTCGTCCCTCAGTATATATATATTTTTTTCGTTTGTAATAAAAGGTTTGGAGCGAGGAATCATGCGGCTGTGTTTGCACAAAACGAATTGTCAAAAGATGTGAAAGAAAATTAAAAAGTCTCGACTATGAAAGATGTGAGTGTGTGGATGTACAGGCCTTGCGACAAAACCGCACACAAGGTAAGTTCCTAAACTCTATTTTATTTTTTGTTTATGCATGCGAATCAATCTTAGCCAAGTGATTATTGAGCAACACGAAATTACAGTCAAACTAAAGGTGCGGTAATACGAGCAACAAAATGTGCAACTCGTCGCGCAACAATGTTGCGTTGCAAGTTGCAGGGCGATGTTGATTGTGTTACCACCATGTACGCAACTTGTCACGCAACTTGTCACGCAACAGAAATAGATGTTTTGCAAGTTTGTGTCTGCTTGTTGTAAAAAGTAGAAGCTCCTTTTCTACTTTGTGCAACAAAATTTTGCAATTTGCATGACAAGTTACGTACATGGTGGTAATACGAGCAACATGGTTTTCTTAGTTTACTGTAATGTTCCGACTTAAACATTAGCCATCTTGTCCCACAAACGCTATCATAAACTGCCTGTTTTCGCAAAGGTTTTATTTGCATTCCTTAAATTTGATTCTAATATTTCTATTGAAAATTAAAATTCGATCCCAGACAAAATGCTCAAATCTGTTTAGGATCCTAATTAGGTGTGCAGTTTCCTAGCTGTCTTCGTGTTGCTTGTGGGACGTAGCAACACCTACTATTGGAGATGCAGAAGAAAGAATGTGGCTTGTAATTTGGAGTTACAGTCAGTACATCATATATAACGTTTCTTCTTTTCTCTACAGAGAAATCACAGTCCCGTATGTTTATTACCTTGCTGATTGGTCAAGGAATTCTTCTTGTGGTCATCATATGCGTCCTCATTCACTATATTCGAAAGTCCAAACGACCGACCTCAAATCATGAGGACCAGCCAGTCTCTCCAAATCCCCTGCAGTCGCACTCAGATTCTGGACATATCAGCCTTAATTCCAGTCAGAGCAGTAAGTCAACAACCTGGTCGTCAGTCATTTAATTTTAATTAAAATTAATTAATTTTCATTAAAATAGGGGGAGGGCTGTAAACAGTAGCTCTAAAAGGGAGCGGTTACCAAAACCCCTTGTACACCCGCATCCAGAATTTCGAACTCATATGCATTCTCATGTGATGAAAAAGTATGTTTCTTACGACCCATAAAGCATTTCGTTCTGGCTCATTTGCATCAAATTTGAGGTGCACTTTGCAAGAACACCATAGTTTTCATGTGCAGTGAAGGATAACAAGCTATTGTATTTATGCAAAGTGTGCTCCTCAAGCCTGACGTTCCTCGCCCTCCCCCCTGAATTCTCTTTCAGCAGTGTTTGAAAAATATTTTGCTTTGCAGCAAGTGATGCTTTGACGTCGGACGGGATACCAAATTTCAAGAGCAGCAATGGATCCATAAACATTGAATTTATGCAAAATGGCATCTTAAAAGAATCTACTATTTAGCCTACTTCTCCAAAAGAACCTATAGTTTTATACTTGATTATTTAACCATTAGACATATTGTTCCCTATTCGAGGAAAGTGCGCAAGTTATTTTCAAAGTGTAATCAAGTTTACAACGCCAATCTTCTCAAGAAACATATTTTATGCAGGTTCAGGCGTGGCGGTCCTTGACGATATACGGAAGATAAACATAAATTATTCTACCACATACGATATCTTACAAAGATATAAAGGCCCATACATACTAAGGGTTTTGCTCCAGGGGCAGGCTCCCGGGTCATTGTGCGCAACTAGTACACACGAGAGAGCATGCTGCAGGAGCTTGCTGCATGTTGTGGTCATGCTCGCTGACATTTAAACAGTTAAATATCAGGGAGCGTGAGTCGGGGACAAAATTTTGCTCCCGCCACAACTGTACTTACATGAAATCTTTGTACACACGAAGGAGCAAAACGACCCCGGAGCCTGCTCCCGGAGCAAAACCCTTAGTGTGTATAGGCCTTACTGCAAGCGAGGAGGTATGGTTTCTAGATTTTGCTATTTATTTTTTAAATTTTTTATAAAGTTTTCAAGTTTTCTTTTACTAGCATTACTGACTATAGACTTAAATCAGAAGTCTATAACATTGAAATGTCCATCCCTCAATAGATCAGCGGCACAGACTCGGGAGTGAGCTATTTTTACTTTTGTCAAATATGGAAAACAGCTTCATGAAAGGCGTCATTTCCTTCTTCATACTATCATTACGAAAAAAATAGTTTATCGTTCAACTGTGCAGATGCCTCCGACGGAATCTTCGATATTTTTCGAAAAACCTGAGGGAGAATCAGTTGCTTCGTAGCCGACTGCAACCCGTTACCCATATTTGAAATTCTAGCTAAAAAAAGTACACTCCCGATCTGATGTGCCGCCGATCTTTTGCGAAATGCACACTACTGTTAAGTCCGGACACACGATGTGAAGTTCCCTGCGACGTTGCTTGCACCGTGTGTCAACCTGTGCAACTCTTGCGCGCGACGCCACAAACTTGGATAGAACTCGTTTCTACTTCTGCGACGTCGTCACGCGCAATAATTGCACGGGACGGACGGTGCGATTTCCCCGTTGCAAGCAATGTCGCAGGGAACGTCGCATCGTGTATCTAAGCCTTCTAGACTTCTGGTTTATAACTGTCTACGTAATTATTTCGTTGGTTTCATTTGACTATTTATTTAATAACGGACAATATTACGTTATCTTACGGTAATGCATGTATGATTTTATGTGGTTTAGATTTAATTTTTCTACGAAAAGAAGTGAATATTTCACAAGGTAGTAGCCTTTCACTACGGTACCCTGGATTATCTGGGGATATACAATTATAACAAGACAGCTCCACGCAAAATAGCACCTTTTGCCCACCTCTGAACGCCACGTTGCCTGTTATAACTACGTTGCACAGAATCAAGTTTCACCCAGCACTTTCCATACGTCGGTTCACTTCTCAAACACGAAGCATTCCATTGAAGGTGCGAGGTATAATCCTTTGAAACTATCATAAACCTTGCCTGAATGTGACTGACCAGTGAAAGTGGAAAGTGGTCAAACATTACTTCTAAAACGTTGCGCACAAAAAAAATTCTTCGGACATGAAATGTCTGTAATGTCAATTTGGAGGACAAAAAATTAGAATTTGACTACACCCTCCAAATTGGTTTTTCTTCCAAAATTGGACTGCTTTGGGAATTGCTGCAAGGGATCTGTAACGTGATTTCTCTAGCCAATGAAATGCGATTTAGTTTTCTTGTTTCATCGACGGTTGGTCAAAATATAGTTTGATTGTCCGGGCTAGCATTTACTAACAAATAACTTTAAAATGTCGAATGCTACTTGTTAAAATAAAGTAATTTACATGCTGTCGCGTCGTGTTCGCCCGGTAAGGACTGGTTTGACGCGTGTTTTCAATGAACACGAGTTTTTTTACATTTCGTATTTTAGGAGAAGTTTTGGAAAAGCGAATTTCGTACGAGTTGCAAACGTAAAGGCAAATTCTTAAAAATAAGTCGCGCTTTAATTTCGTCTTATTTTACCGTAACGCAACCATGAAAAACCATTTCAGTGTTACTGCATACCGTACCGTGTACGTGCCGCAAGCCAATACACCATACGTAAGTTTTCCTCTCACGAAAACTGCTCTCCGACTATCATAAGGTAAACATAATTACTCGGATAAAAACCAACTTCTTAATAAACTACTACCTCACCAGAGAGATTAATAATTACTCAAACTGAAAAAATCATAACCTTTAATATCTTCAGTTAAATAGTACATCTATTTTAATTGCAATAAGAAAGCGGATTTCGTATGGGTGGGAAACAGGAAGGCGATAGCCGTAGCGAAGTAGTGCCGCATAACTACGCGCTGTGATTGGATGATTTACACGAAAACGATGGGAAACCATTGCAGTGTTACAGCAGACCGCACCACGTAACTCCTGTGAGTCAGTACCGTAAGTTTCCCACTCATACGAAAACCGCGCTGAATAACAATGATTAAAGCTATGTACAAAAGTAAATAAACGAGAATATTTCCAAAATTTTTGCGGGTCGTTGCCTCGGTTGGTTGGTTATCTTTGTTAAATACTTAGTGTGAACACATTGATTTACTATTATGGTAAATAATAAATTCTATAATAAAATGGTGCACAAAAAAAATTCTCCCCATTTAGCATTCCTCTACTGACAGAGCTTTAGAAAACTAGAAATTAAAACAGATATACATTACCACAGGTACTGTTTCTGAGCTATGGTACTTAGTCAGAAACCCACTTCTGAGTTCTTGAAAAAGATGCATGAATGCGAGGCTTTGTGGTAAATGATGCTTGGTTTCATGAAACGCTTTTTCTGTTGCTTAAACGTATATTTTTGCAAGTGAATTGCAAACAAGTCATAGAGAAGAGTGACAACAGAACAAGTTAGTCACTCGGTAATAAGCTATTAAAGAAAGACCCCAATTATTTCCTTCAACTCCACTGAGGGACTGTTCATTAATTATCCCTTGGGGGGGGCTGGAGGAAAAGTAGGGGGGCTTCGAAAAATTTTCTCACAAAAAAGGGGGGGTTGAAAGAATCAAGGAAGGTATGTCAGAGAGTTTAAATTTTTATTGGGGAGGGGGGTTCGAAAATTGTTTTTGATAGAATGGGGGGGCTGTGAAATTTTTCCCCTTCCCCTCCTACTTTTCCTCCAGCCCACCCCAAGGGATATTTAATGAACAGTCCCTAACCAGCATATAATTGTTCTACTGTATATCCAACCATTTGTCATTATAGAACTCGAGTTTGCTATTTCGTTGTTAAAGAATGTTCCATTTTGACACAACTTCAATTCCTATTAATTCTCATTTTAATAGGCCAAATCACCTTGGGTTTATGTTTTCCCATTTCAGACCACATGTCATTCCCTTGGACATTGTTTCTTTGAGAAGACATAATATGGATGAGCCTCAAACAGAATCTTATTCTCAAGGAAATGGCACATTGTTTGAAATGGGAAAACAGTCTCAAAATGATTTGGTCTATTGAATCCTGTAGCTACTGTAAGTGTTCTTTGTAATCACAACTGTTCTTTTGTTGCCCTCTCCTCAATCTTTTTGCCCAACATCTTAATGTGATTCAAATAACTATGTACAAAAATCCACAAATCTGCAAGAGGTGCAGATAATCTTGTTAGGAAGTTAAAAGTACTGCACACTGTACAATCTGTTTTGTTCAGAGGAACTTGTTTCTCACACATATAAGAGGGTAATAGCATGGTTCGTACAGGTTTTGGAAAGTCTTGGAAAGTTTTGGAAATTGATAATGCATTTTTCCAGGACCTGGAAAGTTTTGGAAAATTCCTTCTTCGACCACTGGGCTATGGAAAAGTTATGAATTTTTGTCAGTTGTCCAGCTCCTACCTTGTAAAGAACTGTTTTTGTTGTATTAATTAAAAACAACGATGTTTTTTTTTTTCCTTTTTTGCCTGCTGCAAATCAATGCCCGCTGGCACTTTTGGTCAGCAGTATTGGAAATTTAAGTCAATAGGCTGTGAAAAAGTTTTGGAAAGGTTTTGGAAGTTTTAACCAAGGAATCTGTACAAACCATGTAACAGGCACCTGAGTCATGACAAAAAAAATATTTTTACCCCTTAGAGGTACCAAAAAAAAGCAACCCAAGTACTGTAACTGTCATTTCATTTACCAGTAATCAAGGGCTGACCTTATAGGATACCAATTACCACTGGAAGTTGTTCTAGATTTGTAATTAAGCAGTACTATCAAACCAATGATTTGAGCCCCTAAAATGTATGATGAGCCCCCGCCCCCCCCACCCCCCACCAAGGGTATGGAAGGAGGGAGAAATGCACAGTAAATTTTTCACTATCAAAAAAATAGAAGCAAATGAGAGAACTAATTCAGAAGGATTACGCAAATGACAGAGGTGACTTATGAAAAATAGAGGCTGATAATTTTATTTCTAGATTGCCTTCCTATAACTTTTAGGTGCAGTAACCAGAATGTCTTACCTGACACTGTGTAATTAAATTACTGACACCAACTCCAAGAGCATTAGACACCACAAACTCTGGTTCAACAGCACAGCCTTCTTCCCTGAAAGAGCCAACAAAGGTAGGTACTTATATAGCACATTTCACAACTGTCTCAATGGGCTTTACAATTATTAGTCAGTGGAGGGCTTTACAGGCTGCAAATTAAGGTGCCATAGGCAGCCGCACAGCTTACAATCATAAGTGGGTAATTAGTATTTAGTGTGTTATGCTGCCAGTTGGGGTAAGTCCAGTTTTCTAGCTGTGTTGTTGTCTCCTTTTTTCATTTGGCGTTTTCTACAGATTCTCTCTCTCCGTAAAAATTTAACAGGTGAATTTGTAAATTTAACGAATAGACATTTTTATGCATCTGTTCTCTTTATTGATGATAAATTTTGTCATCATGTTGGCTAAGTAGTGGGGATTCATAGGCATAGCTGAGTTGATCTGCAGACTACTTAGCCAATGTGATGACAAAATATATCAATAAGAGAGCAGTCATAAAAACAGGTGTCAATTCTATATTAATAACAAAAAACAAACAAATCTAGTACTCATTTTTGTGATCAAAACAAACAACAGATGAGCATGTGCTCATTAACGAAGAGCCAATAAAAGTGCAAGATATTTGTGTATTAAAGTTATAATTATTGTAAAAAAATGTTGTGGTAGTGTGTGTCCGTATCTGTGTGTGGAGAAAACCTCACAGTGATTGGTAGTTGCAAAAAGTACTTATTTCTCACCTGTGGCTAGTAATGGACTCTTCTATCTGACTTCTTACATAAGATAGGTCCAGGGCATCATACTGTGAATGTCAAAAGATATAACTTACACACTGAAGTAAAGAAATTATAGCCAATCAGATTTTACTGCTTCCACAAATTAAATAGGAACTTTCAAAGCACACATCACTCATTTGCCAGACAAGACAGGAACAGGATTCCAATTTTCTATTTCAGTCATGGGAACAGTTGATTGACTAATTTTCAGAGTCTTTTCTTTAAGACTGATCGGTTTGTGATTGGACAAAAACACTACATGGCCCTGTGCATAGTCACACTGAAATATGTAAAAATAAAAAGTAAAAATGACTAATATGACAAAGTGCCAGTATACAGTAGTACAGGGAAGTCATACTATACCTCTGTGTCGATCCGCACTCCACACTGACAAAATATCACTTGTTTGTTTTGGTGTAAAGGGTTTCTAAAATCGACAAGAATTTTTCAGCTATTTTGTTACACTATAAGCACTTTAAAGGGAAAAATCTCTTACCTCTTACATACAGGGCATATTACATCCTCTGTTGAGAGTTTATCAATAGCTGCACACAATGATTCCTCTTCAAATCTCAAGTTATCGTTGTATTGTCTTAAAATCATTTGCTCTATGATCAATAGATCATAAACCCACATATATCAATAAATAGGTATTCATTAGAATAGATTACACCTAGATCACTATGCTATAAACAGTGGGGGGGTGTAAAATAATCCATGGAGTTGGGTACACAATTTTGAACTTCTTGAAAGGGGTGGGTTGTCTACAAAACTGTACCATTTCTTGCATCTACCCATCATTGACAGTCGCAACAAAAACATGTTCTGTTGTGCTGTTAAACTTCAAAGATTTAACAGCCAAACTTCATTGTTTCCACTGTTAAACTTCAAAATTTGGACCATCAAACTTGAACATTTCTACGGCCTATTTTCCCAGTTCCAAGATTTTTCCAAAAAGTTGCTGCCAATATATATGGAAAAACCTCAGCATGGAGTGGGAGTGGCACTCTTAGAAAATGTGTGAAATCAAGTCTAGAAACTTGATAAAATGAATTTATTTAGAGAATTGTACTTAAGAGAGAGCATGAGAAACATTGAAGTTTGACAGCTAAAACTATGACTTTCCACGGGTAGATGCAAGTGATGGTACATTAGAGAGGGTTTGCAAAGACACTGGGGTGCATAGAAACATGGGGAGGGTCATCACTTTTTCAATTTCCTTTTATACTGAGCCAGCAGAAAACGAGCTCCTTCAAATCCAGTTTTACCTCCCCCCAACTCCTTTTGTACTTTATGAGCACTTAGTCCCTTGTTATGATTTTTGGCCCATCAAAAACCTTTACCATACCTTCTTCAATCAATTCTCTTTGTATTTCCTCCATCATACTTATAATTTCCTTTAAATCTGATTCCTCTTTGGCATCCATCTTGACCTTTGATTAAGAAAAATAAAGTGAAAGGAAATTCATTTTAAATCATAAATTTAAGGATGTTCATGAGCAAAATAATGTATTGACCAGATAGCTTATCCGCTTACTTTCCTGTGTGCCGTGATTTGCATGCATTAACTAATAGGATAGTGGTGGGGGGCCAAAATTACTGGACATAGCTACCAAACATTTTATAACCTCCTCTGTGGAGAATAAAACTTTCATAACCCCTAAAACTTTAGTCTCACACCTTTTGCAGTTTAATTACCCCCTACAAGGCTTCTTCAAAATAACCCAACCCTCCCAATCAATTTTGCCAAAACCTCTATGCCATAATTAATGAAAGACACCTAACCTAGGTTTAGAGACTATTCTGCACAGAGTCTACCCATACTCCCTTTCAGGCCAGTCGCATAGGCACATGTGGCCAATGACAATGTTTATAGACCGATCCCGCCAACACAAGCTCCACCAATGAGGGCGTAAAGTTTTCCCCAAAGGAATATAGAGGGTCAGACAAACAAAACTACAAACTTCTCGATTTTAGGGACATTTAAACATTTATAGGCTATTGGTGTCAATGATTTCCCATGTTACACAAAATAAAACTAAGCCGTATATGATTTTTAGTAATCGACATTTATTTCATAGCGCAATCTGGATTTAAAGATTTGGCTTGTCCGACATAGCAACAGTATCTATGGATCACGGGATCAGTCTATTGAATTGACTGTATACCATACATACCCCAGCAAAAGGTCGACATGATTCTTTGGTTGGCTTCCATGATGGTAAATTACTGTTTTCACCAGCAATCCTTGACCACTCTTCATCCATAACTCTCTTTACTTCAGAGCTCACATTAACTTGACTGCCTGTACTGATATCCATCTGTCGAAATCTGTCCAAGAACTTTTGTCTTCCATTTCGAAGTCTCTCCATACAGCGCTGTGGAAATTGTAAACATTATTGACACTTTAAATATACTACCAATTGTTATCTATCTTATCTGTTTTAAAAAAAAGATACATTTTCCAATTAAATTTATATCTTTTTGAAGAACATTTTCTTAAATTTTCGCATTTCTACAACTCAGACAACCTTCTAGATAGTCGTGTTTTAATAAATTAAATCACATTTAGGATAGTGTGGTACTACTTTAATTAATTAATCTGACTATTTTAAATACAGGAATACACCAAAAACTAGCATTACCATAAAAAAATCTAAGTATAACTTCCCCTAACAACGATTTTCTGAACAAGAAGCTACATTTCTGCAATACACCTGTGAAATACTCGTGAAATTCCAGTAAAAATAATGGGAAAATTGTATTAAAATCATAGTTAACTTCTAAAATAATAAAAGTCTCATGAGTAAAGTTTAATGAAGTCTTCAAGGATAAAAATGCGAAAATGCCATTTCATATATTACCGAAATTCACACAAAACTACAAAGCATGCATAACCTTTTTATAAGTATCTTTCCATGGTGGTGTGGTGCACTTATATTGACTACGATGCCGAGAAAATGGGTCTGAATTTCTTGAAGAACTCGCCATGATGGATGCCATTTTTGGATTTTACTTCTTCCCGCGAAGAAAGCTAAGACACGGTTTTATTGGTCAATTTTGACCAATCAAACGCGACGATACAACAATAAAGACAATGATGTAATACTTGCTCTCAAGGGCCGCAAGGTACTGCTGGGTAATATAAAGCAAAACAACATGGCGGCTGGTTCGCTTCAGTCGATGAGGAATTTCTGGAAAGAATTTAATCTCCCAGAACTTCAGGTAATGATTATTTAATAAATTTATTGAGAGAGCCATAACGAGTTTACAATCTCCATGTACAAGCATTCTAGCGTACATTTTTCTTTATATATTACAAGATAGGATTTGAAATGTCGAAAGCCTACCTTCTCTATTTTTCATTATTTTCCAGAAAACTTTGGACTCAACAGCGACAGAGCTTGCTGACCGTCAAGATGAATCTGAAACATCAAGAAGAAAACTCGTGGAACTCAGCCGTGACTTTAAAAAGAACACCCCAGAGGTACGAAACTTCTAACAACTGGGTTTATCTACTAGCTTGCGTTTATAATATGGTGACGTGGAAAAATACTTTGAACCAAATTTTGATGCAGCCAAGCTTATTAACTTATTTATGGGCAAAAATCTCCGAACTGATTTTTGGTCCTTTTCTGTTTGACACAGGAATTAAGGAAAAAAGTATCACCATTATTAAAGAGCTTCCAAGCAGAGGTTAGTTAACTTGTTTTAGAATTAACTACTGCCTGTGATTATCATGCACAGATTATACACGTTCATTAATACCTGCGTACAGCATTCTCAAATTCCGAAGTGCTTATGATATTATTGTTATACAGAGCTCAAATGGGATTTCATATGTAAAGGCACAGCCATGAATGCACTTGAAACCACAATGCAAACAATTTACTTGCAAATAATGTCAACCTTTAAATGTACATTGTACATACCTCTTATATTTAAGAGAGCATGGGGCCATACTGTTGGTAATGGACCAAATTTTTTTCCACTGCCTTTTATTGTCCAAGGGCATAGTGTGTGGGTCATAACTAAGTGGAAAAAAGAGGTTCCATAACTTATGGACTGAGCAAGGGGTTAATAAGATGTTTATTGTATGGCAAGGCAAACACAAAAATAAGCTTGGTGGTCTGTACATAAGGGGTTATTGACCAAGCATGAGGTCCAGATGGGGGAATATTGGTCGAGTTCTTTTTTTGTGTTTGTATAGACCGTGCCCATAGGGCAAGGTCCATACACATAGAAACAAAACAAGACCAATATCTCCCCATCCAGACCAAACAAGCTTGGTCAATAAATGGTTTATTATAGGCATGGGAAACAAAATTGTCCTAATTTTTGCCAAGAGGTCCGGATGAAAAAATCCAGACCTCTCAGCAACCAATCAAAATGTTCCATTTTAATCTGGACTGGCTTGCCATATAATAATGTACGTTATGGACTGCAAATTGGCCAATGAGAGCATGTGAAATTCCTTTGCCATGTATAATATAATATATTTATTTTATTGGGCACAGGATGAAAACATGTTTCTATTCAAAAGAGTTAGAATGAGTTTGACTTAATGCGAGTGTGTGATTCTTACAGATTGATGCTCTATCCAAAAGAAGTAAGGCATCTGAGGCTGCATTTTTATCAATCTACAAAAAACTTGTCGATGTTCCAGGTTAGTTACATAATAGTTAATACAAAAAATTATGCTTTTTCATAATTATTTAAAATGGTTACATCATGGCTCCTGCATCCCAGAAGGTTTTTCATACAAATTAGTGTTATATATTTTGATTTATTTTTATGAATTATTATTTTTTATTTACTATTATCTTACTACTACTACTACTACTAATTTACTATTATATTCAGTAATCTAAAATTCATGGCTTCAACTTTTGCTTATTTGTCTGTTAGATCCTTTACCTGCCCTAGAACAAGCTCAAGTTCACCAACAAAAAGTAGCAAAGATTCAGGTAGGTAAAATGATAATGAACATGTGTTGTCTGCTGGACACTCAGATTTTTTAATGTGCATTGGTTCAAACATTTTTCATATGGTTGTTACAGGATTATGAAATAGAAAACAAGAAACTCAGAGAAACCCTGAATGAATATAATACTGAGTTTGCTGAAGTCAAAAATCAAGGTACAACCACATGCAAATTTTTCATATGAGTGGGAAAATATATTGTACAGTATCTGCATGCAATTAATATGATTAATTGGGTGGGGTAGCTAATTAACATACTGCTGCTCAATCCACTTGACTGTGTTAATTGCAGAAGTAACAATAAACAAACTGAAGGAGAAGATCAAGGAATATGATGAAAAGATAGAAGAAAGAGTGCAGGTGAGTTGGATTAAAGGATTAATTTTTCTTATTTTTGTAAAGTTAGAGGATGTTTAGAAGTTAGAAAATCTAGTCCATACCTTTTATTGAGTCAGTGTGAATGATGATAGAATCTCCCTACCACAAGAAGTTTTAATTATAGTACACTATCTTTTTTAAAGACCCCATAATGTACACTGCATTGGTGAATAAGGGTGTTTCGTATAACCTGCCTCCCAGCTGACTTTAGCCTGCTTTAACCTGTATGTGTAGGACATTAAAGAACCTGTTATACTATCCAGATAGGTTTACAGTAGGCATTAATGTTCTCTAACCCTGCAGCAGCCAAAGTACTGTGCATTATGTGTCCTGATCATAGCCACTACTGTAATTACCAGAGGAGCAGGACGGCTGCAGGGATACTAAGGTTCTGATTATATGAAGTGGGCTGGCTTGGTTTGCAGAGATCCTGGCTTCTCTATAAAACAGAAAATTTGGTCATTACAATAACATGGAAAATGGGACAGCCTGGTAAGCCAAGCCAACTCTACCAGGCCAGCCCACTTCATATAATCAGGCCCTGGTAATTGAATTACATGTGCTAGTTAAAGCTCTAAAACAAATCATCAATGATTTATACCAGTTATTTCAAAAAAGGTTGACAGGGTGAATGGCCATCGGTGATTACCATTCGCCATATTGCCATTTTCCCCATCAATTTTTTTTGAAATAGCTATATAAAAGACTTATTTATGATTTGCCATATTAGCATAATTTATTATTTATTAACTTACAACTCTAATGGTAATAGTCTAAAGTGAAAGAGCAAGAGAAAGAATTGCAAAAGGAATTTGCAGAGAAAGAAAAACAGCTAAGAGAAATGCAAGTGTCTGTGGCACGTAAACTTGGTGTAGCAGAACATAAGGTAGCAACTTTGCAAGCTGGTAAGTGTTGCATTTTAAACTCACCACATGCAAGCATAACTCAATGGATGCAGGCTCATAGTTGACCATTTCTTGCATGGATCTATTTTATCCAGTTTATACAATGATGAACATGTCTTCTTGATCTTTACTAGCCTTATATTATACTTTTTATTTAAAATGTTGATTTTGATTTACTTTTAGCTTTGGACAACACACAAACTGAGCTGTTTGACATCAAAACTAAATATGATGAAGTGACAGCTGCCAGGTACATTATGTATGACCACTTACTATACTGTAAAGTACTGTAGGTAGCATGTGGGAAGAAAATTGAAAAAGCCGAGTAAACGATTCTGACACTGAATCACATAAAAATTGAACTCTTAAGTCATGATCTTTGACATGGTTGGCCCAATCAGACATACAAAGACTGTTTTTGCCATAAATTACTGCATATTTTCTAACCTATGGATTCACCTAGTACTCAATTTGTTAATTTGTCTTCTTAATTAATACATGATTTTTTTGCTTTACATAGGTCCTCAGAAATTGAAATTTTAGAATCAGATGTAGAGAGGGGTCATCAGGTATGGTATATTTACTGTATATGTATATGTAACTATTCAACTTTTCATATTTCTGCAACCTTTTATCATTAAGAAGTTCAAATAAGGCTGTCAAATTTCATTATCTGATAGTTTTAAATGCTTCAACTGCTGGCAAACAGTCACATGGGATATGGGGGAAAAAATGGCAGCTTAGTTTGCAGAATAGTTTTTGATATACTTGAAGTTACACCTGTCAGCCAAATGATTTTCTTCCTCTAAAATAATGAAGCCAAGAATTTAACATCAAATGATTGTTGTTTTGAATAGTGCATGTAGATGCTGCCTATTATAGTACATTAATATGCACTTGAATGCTTATGAAGTGTTTATACTTGACAGAGAGCACTGTCTGCTGAAAAGGAGGTTGAATCTCTAAAGGAGGAGCTGGCCAGGGCACAGTTGGCATTGCAGGTTAATGATTTACCTCTAACAAGTTTAAAGTTTCCTGCATATTTTGCAGGGACATGATGCTGGGATAAGTCACTTAGCTTAGTGTGTACTTTCCTGAGACATGGTTTAAATTATTCTCTTCCTGATTGAATATTTTAGGATGCAAGTGATCACAAAAGTCCAAATGTGGTATGTCATGTTCATTATATTTCTAGAAATATTGTACTTCCCTAACTTTTCTTGAATCTTAACCCATCCAAAGGAATTTGCCAGGGCAGCAGGGGGAAGCCCTTCCTCTCAACCTGGGATTTGCAGCTAGCTTTTAAAAAATAGTTGGTCATACAGGTATAAAAAATTAGATAGAGGGATGGGATGTTTCAGCCACTACAATATTTGTCACACACATATTCATGCTCACCACATCTTAAAAATAGACTAAATTTAAAAATTGCTGTGACACAGCAGTCATTGCAGGGGCAGATCCAGGTTTTTAAGAGAGGGCTGCACCATTTATGTTCAGGAGTCAAACACCAAAAGTAGATAATAATAAAGCCATGATTGTCTGTAAATTGCTCATCTCAGGGGGGTGCACACCTCCCTGCACCCCTCCCCTGGATCCACCCCTGCATCACTAGGCTTTGTTGTGACAGATTATTTTTTTTCTGTAGGATGCTGCCATTGATGCTATATCCAGGTCAACACTTGAACATGAGCTGACCGCCAAAGAAAGACAGGTAAGGAGGATTTGCATACAGAACATACAAAAAATGTCCATGTACGCCTGCATTCAAAAGTGTCTCAGGCCTTTTCCAGATGCCGCTCCACTCATGTGCTGACCCAATTACAATTACATTAGAAATAGGAGCAATTAACTTTGGAGAAATGAAAGATTTGGACAGTTAACTTGTGTTAAACTTAATTCAAGTCAATTAACTTGATACATAAATAGAGATTACTTCATGGAAAGTGCACGCGTACGGTTTTTATTCACGAGTTGTGAAGTATCATAAAACGAACGAGCGAGTCCTCGAGCGAGTGAGTTTTATGA
>JAAAQI020107218.1:4127-16076 GCA_011800005.2 Stichodactyla mertensii | reverse complement strand
AACATATGTAAGAATTAGCCTTAAGTTTTAAGAACTGACCTTATGTTTTGGCATTTTCTGAAGTCCAGTTGTAAGACAAGTGCGAAAGTAAAATTTGCATATATTTACAATAGTACGATGACGTTTTTAGCTAATTTGCATACAGGCTAGAGCATGCGCAGACGTTTTTCTCTAGTCTTGGTAATACATAGGAAGATGGAAGGAGCCAGGGTAATGGAGACAAGAGCAAGGTAGAGGGGGTGGTGTAATAAGATGGAAGAGAAGTGGGAAGCCAGGGTAATGGGGACCAGAGCAGGATAGAGGGAGTGTTGTAACAAGATGGAAGAGAAGTGGGAAGCCAGGGTAATGGGAACAGGAGAGAGGTAGAGGAAGTGGTGTAACAAGATGGAAGAGAAGTGGGAAGCCAGGGTAATGGGGACCAGAGCAAGGTAGAGGGAGTGTTGTAACAAGATGGAAAAGAAGTGGGAAGCCAGGGTAATGGGAAGGACAGAGGATTAGGGAATGGTGTAGGGAGATAAAGGGAAAGTGGGATGGATATGTACAGTGAAAGCAGATCAGAAGGTAGACTGAAGGGGCTTTTATGGGTCATCTACCCGGTAATAATAGTTTACTTATATCTTCCTCTTACCTGCTAGACACCCCCTCAATAAAGTAGATTGTTTCCTAATAAAAGGAAATAAAATTGTTCTTTCATTGTTATTGCACTTGCACATTCCATAGATGAATTAAATGTTCTACTTTTTAACTAACCTGACTACTGGGACTACGTGCAAGGTTACAAGTGTCTGAAACTTGCAGACTATAAATTTGTTTCATGGAAGGAAGAGTGTACACTTGAAGAAAGTGCTTCTCCTGTAAAATAGAAAAGATGAAAAATTAATTCTTAAGAGAAAACAATATCTGAAAAGAGGACTATGTCCACTCATTTATCAAATTTGTAAGCCATAAGCAATCACACCTTGATTTCTGTGGATTTTGTCAATATGATAATCTTGAGTTCCTCTTCAGAACTGGAATTGAATAATTTAATGATATTTAAACTGAGGACAGTACAAGTACTGTACACTCCATGGGGGTGATAACATCACATTAGCAAGCTCTTTACCTTGAAGTGCTTGCCTGTACACCACTAGAGCTGACAAGGAAGAAGTCCTCTACAACGAGGTGATTCCAGAATACCATCAGTGTAAGTGACTCAATGTCCCAAAGACTTAACAGATTCTGACAGTAAAGAACATCATGAATCCACTTGACACATGTCCATTTTGTTATGGGTGGATATAGGAAGCAGTGACTCTACTTAATATGTATTAAGTGCTTAGCAACCATGACATTTTTCTTATCAGCTATGTCATAAAAAATGATCATTACTAGTGCTCAGAGTAAGTCCATAGATATGGTCAGCTACTAAGCACTCAAGAAGTTTAAAGACGAGCCTCTCTCATAGCACTGATTTTGTATGACTGTGAAAAGCTGTGGCACGAACACAGTTGTGACATGGTCAACACACAGCAACAATGTCAAAATTCTAGAAAACATCAGTCACAGCAAGGCAACCTTACAACACCAATCGCATTAGAGCACATTAGATCATATACATGTATGTATGAATTTTGTGCTATATAAGCATTAAAGTTATTATGTTATTCTTACACCAATCATGCTGCAAGCTTCTCACAGTCATACGAAATCTGCTCTACCTTTTTCTCATGCTCAGCAACCTTTCAGTGAGTGAGTGGGTATACTGTTACTGTGAGTGGGTATTAAAGTTAGTAATTGTATACTAACTTTAATAATTGAACGACCAACACAAGTCAACACACTCTGGGGACTGTTCATTGTTTATTAGGGAGGGGAGCCTGGTGGGATTTAGGGGAGGCCATTAAAAAACTCAGGCCAAAAAGGAGGAGCCACATAGAAAAAATCGAGTCAAGAGGGAAGGGCATAAAAAAATCACAACCTTTTTACAACTGAAACAGAACTTTATTTATATGATTTTAAATTTTGAATGTGTTGTGTCAGCCATCGACTGCAAAGTGTACATTCACTATCTTTACTGGTGATTGGAGGGAGGGGGTCATAAATTTTATTTGGTGAAAAATGGAGGTGCCATTTTTTCCTGCTGCAACAGGGAGGGGGTCAGAATTTTTTGTATGGGTAACTAAGGGAAACCCACCACACCCCCCTCCCCAATAAAAACTGAACAGTCCCCTGGGTAATGACCATTTCTTACATGGAAATTGATGTATAACATGCACAGTCAACTAACCTGCTCATCAAGAATGACAAGAAAATTTCCATCACACGATGTACAAGCCTTGAGGACTCCAGAGCCTGAAAAATGTTGCATTCATTTAATAATCCACAGCTGCAACAATAATTATCAGCAGCTTTCACATGGGCATTAAACTCCTGGTTCCATTATTTACTGAGCTAACATTATTTATAGTATTTCATAACTCCAATATAACTAGAATGTTTGATTACTATGATGATGACTAACCAATAATTAAGTTTTATCCAGGGCTATCACCAGTTCTAAGTAACCTACAGACTACTGCACTGGTTATCCTCATACTCGGCTCAATTAAATAAGGTTTCATTTCATCTTACTTAATGTAAAAGACTCAATTGTGTCCAGTAGAACAGTTTTGAGGTTATCTTTCTCCCTGGGATTTGTTCCCCACACAGCCATATTTGATTCTTTTCCCTGTGGAAATCAAAGATGTTGAATTGATGAGCGTCCTTCATTATTAGATCTTTTGTTTGACATGACTTTGTTAGGAAGGAAAGGTGAAGACACTCATGGAAAAGGAAAGAATGACAACAAAAAGTTAAAATCACTTATATGGGCATTTAATATTCCTATCTAGCCTTATCACATCCATAGCAGGGAGGCAGATACATACCTCATGTTAACTGAGTGCAAGGGCCACATAAGTTATGGCCACATTTTTTCACTGCCTTATGGTCTAAGGCATAGCATGTGGGCCTTAAAAAAGTGTGAAAAAACAAGGTTCCATAACTTACATATAGACTGAGCAAGCAAGGTTAATAAAGATGTTTATTATATGGTAAGGGGAACACAAAAATAGGCTTGGTGTTCCATACTGTAAACTGTGGAATGGAAATTGGCCAATGAGAGTGTGAAATTACCTTGTATATAATAAAGCATTCTACTGCAGGGGCAGATCCAGTGGGGTGATTCACAGTCAGTTATGGCTTTATTATTATCTGTTTTTGTTGCTTGAGTCCCAAATATAAATGGTGTACAACTCCCTCAAAAAAATAATGGGGGGTGCACCTTAGCCTCCTTTGCAGCTGCTTTTATGTCCAGTCTTGGGTTTCCCCAGAGATAAAAGCAGCTGCAAAGGAGACTAGGTGCACCCCTCCCTAAAAAAAATTCCTGGATCCACCCCTGTACTGTCAAAAAACCCTCCAAACTAAACAAGCTTATCAAGGAGGCTGATTTCATAATTGCAGTGCATTAATTGGTGTATTAAGCCCAATTACTTAGCTGACATCATTCATTTAATTGTAATAAATGAATGAGATTTGGTCATGGAATTTTTGCAGAGCAACTTTTTGTTTTTAAATCTGACTGGAATTCAGAAAATGAGTTTTGTGACAGGGAAAAACTGGAGTATAAGAGAAAAACCCTTGAAAAACAGCAGGAAATGAGGAAAAACTCTATCCATGTGACATAAGATTTGAGAATCAAACCCCTGTAACATCAGATGAGAGGTTGGTAATGTCTCATGACGCTACCCATAATTCCCAATAATCCATAAATACCTCAATATAACACTTAGCTATTATGAACCATACACACCATACAGTAAGTGGTAACTAAGTGGTTGGTAAGGTGTTGGCTGACTTGCCATACGGTGTGCACTAGCCTTGACTTCAAGGACTTTTCAACTCACATAGGTAATGAATGCAGATTTTCCCATGTGGGAAGCTGTTGTTAGACCTGCAAGAACCTCTTGGTGTGCTTCTTTTATGCTGCTGCACTTGGTTACAATTGATTCTTTTAGCTAAAAATGAAAAACAATAAATGAATAAATGAAACCAGTAGAATAATTAATGTAAAGTAGCATCTCCTTGTTTTGTACATTCTGTCTTTAGTTTAATTATCACATCAAGTGAATCATTGACTTGAAGTCCAGGTGTCTCAGATCTTGGTATGAAACAGAGTAGACATAGCCTAAATTTAAGATCCTGACTTAAGTCTAGTAAACAGGATTCTAAGGCACACTATTTAATTGTCATAAGCAACTGCAGTAGTTATAACTGGAAACAAATATGTTACTTAACAGATAACTTAAATATATGTAAATGATAATTAATGATAAGCACTTACATTCTTGACTTGGCTGAGGTCTTGACTATCAATAGCTTATTCACAGAAAAGGATAAGATAGCAGTTAGTAAATTAAAATTTTCATTGGAATTAAAATCAGATTTAAGAGCATCATTTTCCTAGTGCAATATAGCAACAGAGAAATTTCTTTTATAACCATGGTGCATGATGTACCTTCATGGAGTTCTTGAAGTTTCAAACATGAGAACTCAAACAGTAACCCAGTTGTGGACAAGATCACCAAACCTTCAGAGCCTTGAAAATATAAAAGAATTCACACCACAAATTGAAACCAGTGAAATGAAAGAAATACAGTTCTTTTTATAACCAGAGATAGCAGGACTCCCTTGATCCAAGGAGTGAAATTAATAGTAATAAAAATATAATAAAAATAAATAATAATAAATAGGAATTTGCAGTGGATTCCACAGAGTGGCTCTTCTTCCACTGATTTCCAAATGGAATTTTAGAAGTTGATTTTTACGGAGGGAGGAAAACCGGAGAACCCGGAGAAAAACCCTTGAAGCACAGGAGAGAACCCACAAACAACTCTACTCACATACAACACTGAGCACAGCGTGGCTCAAACCCGGGTCGCATGGTGAGAGGCGAGTGCTCTCACCCCTACGCCACCCGTGCTTCCCTAATAGTTTGATACATGTACCTCTTGGCAAGCCTGCAAATTAGCACTGGTCATCAGACATTTGTCCAGTAAATTTGAGGTCTTGACTGACAAATGCTCAGTCTGGCTGGACGCAAGCTGTTCTATCAAATTTTCAAAGTGAGGAAATTTTTATAGAAAAAATTATTTGAAGGCTTGTCTTAGGGTGATGAAAATGTAAAAGGATCTCCAACAGAGTTAGCTGGTACTAGCTGTTACAATGTAAGGCATTTGCTGATAAATATTGCTCTTTTTTAAGAGGTAGAAGGCTTTTTAAAATTTTTCAAGCTATTTTCTTTAGTACTATTGAATTTTAGGAAACATTCTATAATAGATAAAAGTACCTCTTAGGGGGAAACTCATTTGTTGCCACACCCACCACGATACAAATTAGGTACCTTTGAGGGGTCTTTTTTAAAATTTCCAACAAGCACCCTTGCCCCTTTACATATAGAAGGCTCCCCCCAAGGGCATTCCTGTTAACTTTTCATACCATCAGCTTTTGGAGGGGTGAAGAACATATCAAGGAAAGAAGTTTCATTAACATCTGCCTCAGTAGTTGATACAAGATCCTATTAAAAAAGGAATAGACATTAATTGAAAGAAATAAACCTGTTGCCTCCAGCCATGAGCTATACATGAGAGTACATATCAGTAATACACAAGAACAACACTCCAGATGATATGTTGGCCAACTGTTGGCCAATTAATGGCCCAATTATTGGTTTTGTTGGCTGTTTGATGGTGGGCTATCAACTAACAATGGATTGGACCAACAAGAAGCCCTTCCACATATTCAAATACATTTGTATAAATACCTGTGAAAACAGAATTTGCTGTGAAGCTACATGAAGGAAATGGAATTTCCCAGACCTAACAAAAATTAAAATATAATGTTTTCAAGCCAGAAAAGACTAAAAGACAATGTTTATACTATTTAAATACCTTTCACCAATAGCCATAAAAGTAGAATCTTCACTGAATGCTGCTTTGTCCACATCACTCTCTAAAAATAAAGAAACTAACATTGATAAACTGCAAACTTTATTAAATTAAACCTTATTAGTTCTTTGGGTATTAAGTTTTTTTCAGGGATAAAAATTATGGTACATTGGTAAAGAAATAAATAATAACAAAGGCAAGACATTTGGCCTTAAAATATGGAATAATATATTATACCAAGCCAAGCAATCTATTCTATAGGGGGTTTGCAATCATTACCAGAAGAATGAGATAATAAAAGGACATGGCAGCCATGTTGGATGACATAACGAGAGAATTCATTTTCTCTTGTCAGGAACATCCAACATGGCAGCTATGAAAATCAGTAATTCTCTACTTTTGCATACCCATAATGCCTTCTGTTTTTTGGGGGTAGTTATTGTAATTCAAATCAAACAAATTGTGATTCAAATCAAACAAACAACTCCCCCAAAAACAGAAAGCACTATGGATATGATAGTAGAGAATAGATTAAAGTTAATCACAAGAAAACCTATTAGGCCTTAAATGCATACAATATCCACACTTCCAAGATCTTTATATTTTCTTCTAGTGATTAATGTAACCTATGAAGGGTTCATAGTTTATATGGAGGGGGTCTGTGATGATTTTGAGGGGGATCATGATTTTTCAGCAGTAGATTTTCTTTGGGGGGTGGGGAGTGGGGCTTTTAAAAATTTCCCCAAAAGGAAAACAAGGTACAAGGGGGATCAAAGTATTTTACTATTGTTTGCAAGATATCACATATAAGGAGGGTCAGGAAAAAAAATAACTAGGGACGGCAGGGGGGCTCCCAAAAATGTTAGGGAAAAAAATTAAAACCATCATGACCTCCCCTACATAAATTTCAGCCTCTATCAGGGACACTCACCAAAGTTTAGAGTTGCATGTAAAACAGTGCAACTTGAGTTGAACAACAAAACTTGCTTAGATATCACTGCACAAAAGCCATCTTGAGAGCTCGTACTAAAAATCTTAGGAAGCTGATCCACCTTTGATTCAAAATGCCAATAAAATAAAACAAATAATGCTTATAAATCGATGAAAGATTTAGTACAAACAGTTACCAAGGGCGTACATCACTGTACAAATTATTGAAGGATTTATTTTTCAAACCTTTTCTCGTGGCGAAACACTTGCTAGTGTATCTACTTGATACAGAGCTGAACCTGTCTCATTTCTAGGACCAAATGTTACGGTTTCTTCTCCTCCAGCGAGCCCAACTTCCACAGAATCCCAAGACATTTTGTAGTCAATCTTTTGCCATTCCTTTTCGTGATTTGTTTGACACTTTTCTTTTTGGGCTTTTTACACTTTTCCAATTTCCCGCCTTACAAGGCATTATGGGTAAGAGCTAAATTATGATAATTAGAACACAGGGAGCACAATACTCCTTTAACAGCCTTATAATAACAGCCTTATAAAAGCCTTATAACACACGACTTTAGAAGCAGTGGGCTGAAGAGGCTAACAAATGAAATCGGTTTCAACAAAATTTGTGACTAAATAGTTTGTGAAAGAGTGAGAAACCTGTAATCTGACGATGACATACTCACTCACAAGGCATTATGGGTAAGAAAACTTATGTCATAACACAGGGAGCCCAATACTTGTTTCTAGTCCC
Organism: Stichodactyla mertensii; assembly: GCA_011800005.2. Taxonomy (NCBI): domain Eukaryota; kingdom Metazoa; phylum Cnidaria; class Anthozoa; order Actiniaria; family Stichodactylidae; genus Stichodactyla; species Stichodactyla mertensii. Next base: position 8,426 of record JAAAQI020107218.1, on the reverse strand, counting down.
TCACGGTTAACGTCATTGCAACATGGCGACTGATAGAAGACGTTTTGTTCAGAAATATTGTCTTGATTATCTGCTAAAAACGATAGAAACTTGAACATAAGAACTTAACATGGCGCAGTAATCATGGGCAGGTATTAGTTGGGTGTCTGTCTGTGAGGCTGTGCGGTGAAAAAGGCTCTATTGTAAGCCAAAAATCTGCATCTTTGGAACATCGATCTGAAGAAGAGATCGCCAACATGTCAAAGGCAACTAAACGAAAACACGTAACGAAAGAAGTTATGGATGATTATGTGGTGCCAGACGACAACCAGGAGATAGTAAAGGTATTATGACGAACATGATGACACATTCATTAAAGGTTTATTATTTATTTTATTCTCTACTTTCCCATGCCCCATAATGCTTTGCGCTTTGGGGGGTAAACGACAAGAGAAATCATAAAACAGATAACAATGCTTATACACAGGGAAAATTTTCAAAAACCATAATGGGTATAATTACGTTTTTTTAGCAATTCCTATTAAAAAAACATTGAGGGAAAAACAAAACACTTCCCATTTATGGTATTTATAATAGAAACATGACTGGTTACTTGAATGGCTATTACATAATTCCCATTCTGAAAAATGAATGGTAAAGCTATAAAGTCCATTAATGTATTTGAATGTTTATTGCACAATTTCCATCCAATAAACATTAATGGTAAATGTTTGGATTCCATGATCATGGTATTTGAATGGTTATTATACAATTGCCATCCAAAAAAAACAATGGTGAGTTAATGGTTCCATGACAGTATTTGAATGGTTATTGTACAATTTCCATCGAAGAAACATTAATGGTAAGTTAATGGATTCCATGAATGCATTTGAATGTTTATTGCACAATTTCCATCCAGGAAACACAATTGGTAAATGTATGGATTCCATCATGGTACACGTATTTGGATGGTTACTATACAATTCCCACCCCTGATCCTTGGCTGGCAAAGGTCTTAAACACTCAAAAATAGAAAATCAACAAAAGTGTGGTACTACATGGAGGATTTACATTGACCTGGACAACACTTTTATGTTCCATATTCTAACCAAAGACAAGCTCAAGATTTTGTTCATTGGCATTCAATATTATGCCTCGTGCCTGGTGAAATGAGAGGAAGTTCCTAGGAAATGCACTTGTGACAAAAGCATGCTACTATATTGAAACTGATGTGCAAAAGATTACATGCACATTTTATAGACTTATAATGTTATCAAAATCATCCATCCATGAATAACCAAGAATACGATTGCAATCTTTGAATAACATTGAAAACTATACAGGTTTCTTGTCATTCCAATGTGTATTTAGTATCCCCCTGTAATTAAATACACATGTACATGTTTATTGCATGTAAAACAAGAATGTTTTATAACTTTCCAATAATGTAGTTTAGGGGTGATTTTTAACCATTAATGGAAAACTAATTACCATGAATGGTTTTAGAAGAAAAACCATTCAATGTTTATATTTTCTGTAAACCATTATTGGATACATGGAAATCATAATGGTTTAAGTTCACTTCCCATGAATGTAATCTAATAAACGTTGCTAATACCCATTATGGTTTTTTGAAATTTTTCCCTGTGTTATGGATATACCAGAATTAACCAAAACAAGAAAGAAAGAAATTTGAACAGGTTTGGGAGTAAATGTCAAGACATTTCTAAGTAAGTCCATACATTGTCTGTTTAAACACTAAACTTTTTGATTTTCTTGTGCATGTGAATTACATGTACAGTACTAACTCTGATTAAACTGCTAGTCAGTGTTACACTGATGATAGCAAACCTACTCAACCTCTGTATGAAAAGTTTCCAGTTTCCTAAGAATTTTCTTTTCAGTTACCCCCCAAAGCACAAAGCATTATGGGGCATGCAAAAGTAGAGAATTAGGTATTTTTGAAATAGTACACATTGTGCATATATGAGAAAATAAGCTATAAAGCTCACAAAGCATTATGGAAATCTGAGGAAAGTAAAACAAAGAAATCAGAAGATCTATGAGCTAATAGGCCTTTCCCAAGATATGGTTGAGTGAGTCCAGTACTTGCCAAAGCCTTGATTTCATTACCTTAGCAATTTCTTCTTGGTCTTATTATGTAAATTATATATTGTTTAATCAACAACTCCTCTTTGCTTTATTGTTTAATCATCCCAAAGTCCATTGTATCAGATTAGTACATAGCTCAGTGCATGATGGTACTGGTATATACTGAAATCGAGACTTTGTCAAGTACAGGACTCACTCAACTATAACTTGGGAAAGGCCTACTCCAATATCTTCCTCTATAAATAAAGAATCCATCTAGTTCTTGCAGACTATAATACAATAAACTGTTAATGAATTTTTATGCAAACAAGCACGAGTACACAGTCCCATCATACTTTGTGCTGGAAAATCCAGCTTGTGCACATTGCACATTCACTTGAATGATCATAAACAGATGGTCTCAAGTTGAGGCTACAGTAGACAAATGCATGCAGCCTCAACTTGAAACCATTGTTTCATACTCATTCAAGTGAATTTGGGAAAGGTCTGTTATACTCCATTTTTCTCTGAAATTTCAGCCAGTGACTGGAATATTGAAGTTTTCTGATACTGTATCATTAAATTGTGAGTGTTATATAACATTGAATTGTTATATCAGGTTAGAAGTGTTTATGTCGTGTCATTGATTTTAGGTTTTAGCGGGCCGTGGTAATAACCTTCATGAAGTTTTGAATGCTGAAGGGAGAAACTTTCTTGTCAGTATGCCTTCTAAGTTTAGAAAAAATGTTTGGATTAAGAGAGGTAATGACTTTCATTGAACTCCCTTTTTTATTCTTGATTTACTTTCCTTTATATAAATTTTTTTTTATTTGTTTGTGATTTAATTTCCTTTATATTTATTTTTATTTATTTCTTTTTTTTTTTGTCAGCTAGTTCATTAGAGTGAATTTAGTCTTACTTTGAATAACCCTGCAGTAGCCCACTTTCAAGTCCTTGAAGAACATGCATGAAGGCAAGGTGAGGCTTCATGTGAAATCACACTTGGTGGCTTGAAATGACTGACTTGTCCTGTTGTCACTCTATGCTTTATGACTTATTTGTGGTACACTCATAAAAAGCAACACAAAAAGTCAAAGAAATGTCAGTCATTTCAAGCCACCAAGCATGATTTTGTCTCATGTTCATGCATCTTTTTTGAGATTTACTCAGAAGTGGGCTATTCAAATGGCTTTGGTCTAGCCGTTGAATATGTAACATCACCTAAATTAGACAAGGTATTTTCTATTCTGGATGATCTAAATAGAATTTTGAATCAATGAGTAAATGCAGGGTTTTACTGGACCTAGGATTCTGCATCCTATGTGCAAATAAATAGCCCACTTTTGATATATTATGGTTGAGTGATCACACACAATAAGATCTGAGTCAAGGCTCCAGGGAAACAAAAGAATAATTATGATTATTTCAGAGTTATAGTGCTTAGTAAATGATTAGATTGAGTATAGTTTTGTTTCTTGAGTATGTTATGTTGCTTGAAGAAACACAACATACTTGATCTTATGATTATTTCACTGTTATTCCCCGGAGCCTCAATTCAGTTATTATTGTGTGTAATCACTCAACCATATATCAAAAGTGGGCTATTGGAATAGGACTCCAAAAAAATATACTGCATCCTAAGGGACACAGAAATATCTTTCATATATAATTTTTTTTTTTAATTTAAAACTAATCATGTACAGTACAAATCTGCCATCTGCCTTGTCCCCCATCTTGGACAAAATGAGTGGGATCTCAAATCTTCACCAATGGCTGAAGAGTCTGGGGAGAGAAGCCTGCTTTATCAAGCAAGATGGCAGCAAAAAGGCAATATAATTTTTGAAAGAAATAGAGTTTGAACATATATATGCCCTGGGACTCACATTTTTTAACTGGGGGCTCCTAAAATATTGGGTAAATGGGTCCTCAGATCAGAAGGAAAGCAGTGATGCTAGTGGGAGTGTCTTTAGACTAACCCTGGTAAATTAAATAGGTCCCCAGATTTTCATGACCAATGGATGACCTTGGCAGACTTCTGCTACATTAGGTGCCTTCTGCTACATTAGGTGCCTTCTGCTACATTAGGTGCCTTCTGCTACATTAGGTGCTGTCTGCTACATTAGGTGCTGTCTACTACATTAGGTGCCTTCTGCTACATTAGGTGCCTTCTGCTACATTAGGTGCCTTCTGCTACATTAGGTGCCTTCTGCTACATTAGGTGCCTTCTGC
>JAAAQI020107107.1:0-16083 GCA_011800005.2 Stichodactyla mertensii | reverse complement strand
TCATGTGTCTAGCGACATACATGTATGGCTATACGATATGCAGAAAATAAAGTGTGTTATTGTGTAAGGAGAGGTCACATGATGTATGGCGCATGTTGTACAACAAAGACTGGAATGGTCACGTGAGATACGAGAATAAAGCTCAGGATCTTTCTCCTCTTAATAGCGACTTTGGGATGCATTATATGCTTGTATATGAAGTGTCAAAACCCTGTTTACCTGAGTTGAGAGACGTAGAATTCCAGTAATCTCTGTAACTTCTTACCAAGAGGATAATCGAGCATACACTGCATTACGCACTGAAGGACAAACAGAAGACATTACAGTGACACATGATAAGGAGAAGCCATTATCAATAACTCAAAGATCCTCTACTCAAACTAAGAAACTTTGATCTTAACGATCATTATCCCTAGTATGTATACCTGTCTGCACTGTTGCTGAACGGTAGGCGTGGCTCCAGTGATTGACAGCTGGGAGACTTTCTTCATGACATCATGGATTTCTGGCACGATAAGCTTCCTGGTTAAAATAGCCTGCAGACATAAATATTTAGTTTTGATATTGAATTCCACAGTAATGATAGTAGTACTATACCTTACGGCACACAGCCCCACATAGTTCTAGGCTGAGTGTGAGAGATAGTGAGATTGGACTACCTGTGTGTGGCGCGAAAAGAAAGGCACGTGAGGAGAAGAGAGTGAGTGAATGAAGTTACTAGAAAAGACATTTTAAAGTGCAAAGAATAAACTCGACCAAATCAGGAGTCGAGACTATAACCTAGACAAGAAAGTTTAGTATCACACTGAGTTGTTCAAAGCCAGATAGACCAAATCGGCTAACGTGTTGCTGTTTACGTTTCCATCCAATTCAAATCTTTTGGGAATAAAGTTCTTTGTCTTTTGTCTTTTGATATCACAAGCAAATGAAATGGAAATTTTTGGAACAAAAGTTTTTATTCCCAGAAGTTTTGGATTGATTAGAAACGTACGTAGCAATGCATTAGCCGATTTGGTGTATTACTGTAAATCCTGGATCAAATCTCTTAAGACATTGATTGTCATGACAATCAAGTTTGGATTAGCACTAACAAGGCTTTAAACAATTAGATCCTTTGCGTCTCAACAATGTTAATGATTACACTAAAGTAAAGACACAAGATTTTGCAGAAGTCTCTAATGTTAGGAACGTCAAACACAGTAATTTAAAGAATCCTAGTCATCCACAATGCATTGCACACCAAAGATAGCCAATCCTCAGTCAATCCGCCATTTTCTCTGCCAATCAAAATGGCGGCTCAGAAGGTAAAGCTGTTAGAATCCATTTCCATTGATCTTATATTTCATGCTGGGGCATTTACACCCATCAGAATATATTCCTACATTGTCAGTTATCTTTTAACGCAGATATTTTAAGGTTTAGCAGTGAATCTAAGGTATGTAAACAATAATATAGGCGCACAATGCACTGTGGATGACAGTAGGATTCTTTAGTCATAGGAGAAATGGAAGACGATTGTTTACCCTGAGTAGAGGAAAAGCAGTGCCTTGTCTTGTGTGATCATGGATATCCTCCTCTACGAACCCCAGTAGAACCTGAAATAAGGAAACACAAAGTTTATAAACTATAGACCTTTCTCACATGGCGGTCGCCATTCCCAAAACGAGTGGGGACCTGGTGACGAGTATCGACCCGCAAAGCATGCATGGATTGTTCGGATGGCGTCTAGTCCAAAGAACTCTTCGAAGTACTCAAAGGAAAGTGTTATATTAACGGAAAATGATATTCCAGGAGCTAGAATTTCTCATGAAACTGTCGAAGAATGCAGTGTGGTTCAGTTACGAAGATGGTTGTTGTGTTCTCAGCGAGCCTCGTATTCAAGTACTTCAGAACGAGTTTAGCCAGTCGTAAACAAAAGATTTTGTTCTAATGGGAATAAATGTGGCTGTTGCATGAGAAAGGTCTATCCAAAACCGGAAAAATATAATATGGATAACTGGTTATTCTGGTTTACCCATATCAAAACCTTAATTCCATCACTCCTTGCCTTCCAGAGTTTCCAAGCCTGAATTCGTTACACTTGTATAAAACACTCCCAACACATCGGCAAACTTACATGTGCACTACTCTTTTTAGCATCAGCAGGCAATTTTTACATGATGGCATCATTCTATAAATACCATAACGCTTCACGAATTTTCTTTATCTTAAATAGTTAGTACCTTAATTGGACAACTGAAGTTAATCGCATGACAAAAAGAGTGTGCAAAGCATTCTGGTGGTTGTAGTATATAACGCTATAATACAAATGAGCTATTGTCTTTCCTCGCTCTTGTTAGGGAAGAGCTGTGCAGTATTTGTGTATGTTGCGAGTGCTGCATATCTCTATCGCTGACAAAATATCAAATCTGAAAGAACAGACCTGTAGATGTTTCTCAGCAATAGTGTACTTGTTGAAGTCCCGTATGATGACCGTCATAGCCTGGGAACAATACAAAATGGACAGTCATTTCTGATGGTGATCTACAAAAACGTATCGCAGGATTCACTGGTTTCTTGTTCTCGACTTTGATGGGCACTTTGCATAAATACTGCATAAATATTTAAGATAATGATATCCTTCACTGCACATAAAACTATTGTAATCATACAAAGTGCCCCTCAAATTGGATGAAAATGAGCCAAAACGAAATGGTTTATGGATCGTAAGAAACCAGTGGATAAGAGTTTCGAGTCAGATCATGACTCACCTTAAATGCTGACAGAACCATCTCGTAGTTCTCCCCTACTTTAGCACCAGCTGTAGCGTAGTTCTTAAGACATTTGAACAAGAGTTTCGCCATGTTTGGTACAGTTCTCGCCAGGGATGGCAGGGGAAGCTTGATCACCACACAAAGACAACGAAGACTGAGCGTCAGGACCTAAAGACACCAGAGATAATATCAGTGCTAACAAACATTACTGAGTGACAGAGTACCAGACACACAGACAATCAATTAGGCTGATAGACAGACAACCAATAAGTCAATGCCGACGGACAGAGAGACAGTCATGCTAATAGTAACACAGACAGTATGTTATGTTGATCGACAGACAATCAAGCTAATGGACATACAGACAATCAGTTATCGTGATGGAAAGACAGTCAGTCATTCTAATGGACACAGACAGACAGTAGGTTATGTGGATGGACAGACAACAAGAGAGGCAGATTTACCTTGACGTATTTAGTTTGCATACAGTTTGACAGAACAGATACAAAAGGATCAAGCAACTGAAGATGACTTTGATCAGTCCCTGAGATCTTGCTTCGCTTCAGCGCTGTATTCAGTATCTACCAATCAAAAAAGAGATAATAAATTACGTCAGTACCACTAGTGCTGTGGCACGTGATTAGGCTGACCTGCTGGACAATAAACACTACACAGATCACATGACTTGTCACGTGATAGACCATGTGAGATCCCGTCGCGCGTCGCAAGGACGTCGTTTAAATTTTGATTAGTGCTTGCTTTTAGACTAAGCAATAGCTTACAAAGCGACTACTTTAACCGAGACCACTTAGTGGTTTTTGTCCAATCACAAACCGAGTCTTAAACGAAAGACTCTGAGGTTGAAAATAGAATTAGCCAATCAAATTTTGCTTTGATTCCCACGACTAAAATAGAAAATCGGAATCCTGTCCCTGTCCTGTCTGGCAGTACTGGGAACAGTAAAACCTGATTGGCTAATTTCATTGGTAACATCTGAGTCTTATGCTTAAGACTCGGTCTGTGATTGGCTGATAAACTCTAGGTGGCTTCCGTTGAATTAGTCGTACTGTAAATACATGAGGCAGGTCACGTAAGGGACATTAAAAATATACCAGGAATGACGGAGCTGGTCTCAAGAGTTACACAAATTCCTCTTTTCCGACCGCCGCATTGCTATTCAAGTTTAGTAAAAGTCAAAATTGCGTCTATCCTTTTACCAGACCACGAATGAACTAGCCCCAGCGATCACGTGGTTACCTGTAAGCCAAACTCCACTATGATATGAGCATTGGTTTTCGTACTCATCCCAGGTGCTTTGCCACCACGTACAGGTGAAGATGCTAGGAGATAACAGTCTGAATGCTTAAGGTTACTTGCTTCTGACTGAGGATCTGGTTTTGCATCAGCTGCCCCATCTTTATCACTGCAGTGACCAGAAAAAATCAAGAAATTTTTAAATACCCCGTGGATTACTAGCCTATTGTTATCATCAAAACACTAGTTTATCGGGTCTATTCACGGAAAGAACTCCTACTAATTATATTTCTGGAATCTTATTTTTATTTTGTTTTATTTGATATTCCCCTTGTTTTCCTATTAGATATATCATGTGACAGTTACATCAGAAGGAACCTCATTGAAAGCTGCCCTTTCACTCAAAAAGACGAATCCTTAAATGAAACCAAGTCCGGTATGTAGCATGCTATAGAAAGAATTTATCAATAGAGCAGATTTCATATGACTTGGAAAAAGTCGCAAGCATGCCTTGCCGCGACCGTGATGTTTTCTAGAATTTTGAAGCTCCTTGCCGCGCCTTGACCGTGTTCGTGCCGCGACTTTTTCACAGTCATGCGAAATCTGCTCTAAGAACCGACGTGTTCATGTAGGTTGGTGCCATTATGGTTGAATCTCCTTGATAATAGCAGAGAAGCCCGAAAGCTTAAATTTCTTTTTGAAAATTAAGCTGAAAAAACGTCTTCCTAGTTTAAACTCGTACATAAAATCTGAAATGTTATTCACAGTATTTACAGCTATTTCAAGGAAGGTTGCTGAAGGTTTTATTGCATGTTGGAACCGATATGTATTGTGGATCATATGTAATGATGCCAGCACAGAAGAAAATATGTGCCGGCTCCATATTGCGAAGAGTTGCGCTGAAGAGTTATTTGGTTCACATCGCCAACAGTGCATTTCCTTGCCTTAGTATGCAACATGCAACAAACTTTCAGCACTCTTTTTTGAAATATTTTTATTTACGACCATATTTGACATATTTCCGTGAGGCTTACGTTGTTTTCTTAGCTGTGATGGAAGGCAACTTTTCATGAATTATCCGATGAATAAAGACCATTAGTGTTTGAATGGACAGTTCTGTATTGGCCTGTAGTCCAACACCAATCTTTCGTAACGTCTCTTCCACACGTTGAGACACTTTGTGACTCTGATTACAATCTAAAACCTTAACAACAGATAGTATATTAATGTATACTGGGATCACTGTAAATATGGTAAGTCTTGAATGGGCGCTCCATTAACATTTCCTAGTTTAAGGTGGCTCCAACTCGATTGAAAGCGGGTTTTCAAAGTTTCTATCTCGAAATATAACGTTTTCATGATTGCGTCATTTTACAACCACTACCAGAATGCTTTGTCAAAATGCTTTGTTATTCAGATTTTTCTCTCCTGGGAATAAAGAGACAATTGGTAAAAATTGCCTGACAATAGAAGCCACTCAAAGCATTCTGGTAATGGTAGTAAATTACGCCATCTGCAAATGTCCAATTGGTTGAGCATCGGCCTGTTACGCAGGACGTCGTGGGTTCAAGCCCCGGGCGGACCAACACTCAGAGGTCCACCTAAAAAGTATCTACCAGGTAACGGTGTCAACCTCTTTAAACAACGTTTACTTTATCGGTGGTTTGTTGTGATTCCTTGGAGAATAAAAGTGGCTGAGGAATTTTCGACTTTGACAAGTGATATTCATTTTAGATGGTTAGTAAAAATTGAATATATTGGGATATTTTTAAGCAATTATGCCATTCATCTACCTATTGCCTGCGATATTTATGAACGCATAACGCATCAAAATGTTTTAGAATAAGGTGGGCGGTGATTGTTCTAAAAAAAGCAAGTCTTCTTTTCATTGGCCAAGAGAATAAGGGATCATGTGTTAAACTTACGTGACGACTCAAAGTAGAAACACTATACCTCTTGCAGCGGTGCGACCAGTAAAGATATCGATGTTGAGCCGATAATTTTGGCCAGGACCTCAAACGACTCGTAGCTTTTGCTTGACTTGGCTTCGTGTAGCTTGTTGGCCAGTTTTTCTACTTCTCTTTCTGTGGCAATCTCACCAAACAAATCTTCAACGAGAATCTGAAAATGGAAAGACAAATGTTACTAAAAACAGTACATAATTTATCAGGACATTCATTTGTATGACTATATCACTCTGTATTACCATTATCATTCATTTTTGTTAGTCAACATGATCACGACCTCCACCACCCTTATCATCCTCGTCATCATATATCGTCATCATCATCATACATCATCATGAAATTATCATTATCATCATCATCATGATCACTATCACCATACATTATCATCATCACCACCACTACCAACACCACCCACCACCACCCACCACCCGAATAACCACCACCATCCCCACCACCCTCACCATCACCATCATCACCACCACCCACCACCATCACCATCATCCTTGTAATTATCATCATCATCACCATTTGTCATCGTCGTCGTCGTCACAATCAAAAAGTTTGGGAGTTGTCATTTGAAAACGGAAAGGGCATACGCAGAAAAAGGTGGAAAAAATACACGCACGTTCCTTCAGAATCAACATTATATAACAGCTACGACGACTACAATACCATCAGCACAAACAACATCACCATCCAACATCAACATAAGCATCACCAGCATCTCCATCTCTCTTATCAATTTATGTCTTAACATTGCGTGATTATACAGGTTATAAGGACGTCAACGAAATGCAAGGTTAGTAATGATTCCCACACACAGTGATAGACCATGTATAACCTCAAGCCACCAGCCAGGGTATTCTAAAAGATCTATTCTTGCTCAAAACATTCTCAAAATAAACCCCACGCAACTACAGTATATTATACTTCCTCCGCTTGTACAGATTTACCAAACTAAAAATACACATCTGAAGGTAGCCTAGCATGAAGCAATCGTAAAAATGTGTTCGCAACTCAAGGATCTTATACTCGAAAGAAAAGCCTTTCACTTTTTTTGAAATTTAATTTTGAAAGTCTTTCTTTTCTTATTTTTAATCCAGTCAAAAATCAACTTGGTATATTTAGGGATTAATTTGCCTGAGCCGTCGTACCGGTTGAACGAGTGAGAGATTTTTCACAGGCAATCTTTGAAACCAAGGCAACGCTATATTCCCAAGTGGACAAAGTTATTAAATAAAAGAAAGGGAGGACCGTGTAGCTTAGGTATGTTTGAAGGATTATTCTGATGCAAGTAAAAAATACATTTTCTTTCACGTCATTTATCAAAACATTAAGAGGGTTATCACACATGCGCACTTCAGGACGTTAGGAAGACAGCTTGAAAGCGAAGTGACATTGGAAAGTTTCTTCAATGTGAAATATATCGCCAGGTGTGACGGCTGACGATCAGATTAACACGAGACAAAAAGAAATACAACACTGATCATTATACTCAGAAATTCACACTCCTTCAATTTAATAACATTTTGTAACGACTTCTAAAAGGTTTATTAAATATTAAAGTTGAATTTCGAGGATCAAAAACAAGATAATGAGTTGCTAATTCCCTAGAAAAAATCCTCTTAATTACGCTATAATCATCCTTGTCGTGATCAAATGCTGTCTTTAGCCTAAAGAACCTTCCAGAATGATGACAAATTTATAACCTTTGTCGATAATTTGGTATGGACTGGAAGTCATGGAAACACTCGTTAAATATACATGTTTACAGCAAAGATGCGGAGCAGAAAACTATCATTAACACCTAATAAAGAGGAAAAAGGCTTTGGACAGCTTGATATTGAGAACAACAACATTGGTAATGATGCTGGAGTGGCTCTGACGAACTTCTTCATACAACAGGTGTATCGGTATCACATGAAAAAAGAAATAAATAAAGATAAAAATAAAAAAAACCGAAAAATATTGAAGAAAATTGTCGACTTATTTCGATGATCGACAAAGAATGAAAATATTAATTAATGAAGTACAGAAAAACAAACTTAAATCACGAAAAACATCTGCTCATTACGAGGAAAATGACGATGTTTCGCACGAAAATGGCTTTAGTTTTCAACGCAGAATTCGTTTTCTTTAAGGACGAGCATAAAATGACTTTTTTTTACGCTGCAATTGAAATCTCATAAAACTTCAAGTCAGTTCAAAATTGATATCAATCTGTTCAAAGAAGGAACCAAATAAGTACCGTTTTTCATTTCAAATTGGAGCATTTCAAATACGTGATAGCATGAAAGCATCGGACTTGGAACATTCTTATCTTTACAAATCTGAATCTTATCGCTCATTCGTGATGATTTTTTTTTTTACTCTTAAGTTGACAGACACAAGAGAGGTTGCTGAAAAGCTATGACAGTCTACAACAGCATCAATTCACCTCACCTTGATTCTATTGATCATTGAACTAAGACACAAGGCAGTCCAAGTGGATAAGTTTTATTTAAAACTATATAATACCGTAAAATCACTTCCCTCAATACCAAGTTGAAACTAGTTTAATAAAACCACTGTTTATAGTGCGATACTACGAAAACTCTAAGAATTAATCTAGAATGAAAAATCACTTTGACTGAGTTACAAACAAACGAATAAGTAAGTTACAAAAGTAGACAACCTAACCCAAACAGGAGATGTAAAAGACCTGTAGTTAATGATATTCTTCAAGTGCTGTGACAAATCGATTATCTTATAGTTAATGGGAAGTTTTAATGGATTAACGCCAAGGAATAACTAAAGTACACGCTCTTGCTTCTAAATCAACTAGCAACGGCATAATCTCTGCGGTTTCTAAGTCTTTAACATAAAAAAAAAGTTTAGAGTTCTGCATTGTACTTGAAATATAGGAACTCCCTGGGGTACGATTGCGAATACTCGCTTTACAATATCAATAACCACAAAATGTAATCTTTTTTCACAAGGTTAAAAGCTTTTGAAATTTCAAATCAATTGATGCGAACCTCTTAAATTGTACTTTTGAAATCATCTATTTTTTAATATATCTTTACATATGGAAAAAATTAATACTATAGTTTTTCTAATTGTTCTTTGTGTGTTTTACCCCCTTCAATTTAGCATTGCTTTTGCGGTGAGCTTGATATGTGATGAATATTGCTTCCGAGTGACTTTTTGCATTTTTGTGCATTTTTTTTTATATGTATATATATATATATATATAACTCCATAAATACGCTGTGCTTCCGTGTGTGCCGTTTCGCTTTTTCTTTCTTTCCTTTCTTTCTTTTAGCATTTTCACTTGGCACCAAAGCTTTTTTTTTGGTTTATAGTTTCAATGCAAGGCCAAGCGATAAGAAAGAATATTAGTTTTTGTCGTCACGAATGCTTTCGTTCTTTCGTATCATTTTTCAATTTCAATTTCATTTTTCATTTACTCTTTTTTAAGTTTCATTTCATTGTTAATGAATGTGCTCCATGCCAAAGTTTTCTTTTTCATCGATTCTAGAGCTCTAGATTCTAGCAGTTCAGTTCAGTGTCTCAGAGTGGTGATGTATCTCTTTGGTACATCTCAGTGATGGATTTGTTGTCCACCTCCTCTGTGGATACTCGTCCCCTACGCTGTTTTGTCCTCATCTCCGATGTACTACACTCATCATCAGGGCTTATGGAGTTAATGCAGAAGCGTTTGGGGCAGACTCGAGAGAAGGCTGATATAAGTAAATGACGAACACCACGCCGATAGTTCTCGATAGAAATGAGATAAACCATAGGGTTGAAGGCACAGTTCAAATGGCACAGAAAAAAACGCCAGAAAAACAGATCACATGCAATCTGGTAATCCATGTGCGGGATAAGAACTGGCAGACAGAAGTACAGGAACCAACAGATTGAGAAGCTAATGACAACGGTGACCAACATCTTCAAGACTCGATGTGTTCTCTTGAGCTGGTTACTCTGTTGCGTCAAACTTGTGGCGCCAGGACGCTTACGTTTCTTCAACGCAACGATAACTGCAGTGTAGAGAATCACCACAATACATAACGGCACAGCGTAGAATATTACAAACGAGAAGTGCTGGTAAATATCTTTGAGGACTTTATTTCGGAATACGATTGTACAGTACACGTTTGTACGAATGTAGTAGAGATTCAGATAGTAGAAGGTAGGGAAGCGTGCTGCTAACGCTATGAACCAAATTCCTGCAATCATACCATACGCTACTCTCTGGGTGATGATCTTTTTCAGCGGGAAGACAACAGCGAAGAACCTGTCCACGGAAATAGCCATGAATAACAGCACTGACAGAGAAGAACAGAGTTCTTGCATAGATGGCGATATTTTGCACAGGATTAAGCCGGTAGTACCGCTGACTTGCCACTCAACTCCATAAAAGATCCGAGTCAACATTCGTGGCATGAAGAAGACTGTGATCATCAAATCGCTGATGGCCATGTTCACAATGAAGAAGTTCACTGGAGTCTTCATGCGTTGATTCTTGAACACAACAGCAACGATAAAGCTGTTACCAACTAACGATGCAAGGATAACAAGAGTGTAGACCAGGGCTTTTGCTGCCAGAATGCCATCAGTCTCATCATTTAGACAAATCCCAGCAGTAGATGACGAACGAGTCTTGTTTGTCGGTGAACTTAAATTACTCAAAAACAAACTTGAATTGTCAAAAGTCGCATTACTCACAAATGATAAAGTCGTATTGTTAGCCATGTTTACTAATATTCGATGTTGGTGAAGACTTGTGAATCTGATATCTGTGCCACTTGAGCAACCTGTAAAGCTCTCTTAATCCTTCTTGTTCTTCCTGCTATTATCAACAACACTAGGTTGTAATTGGAAGACGAATGTGTAGAAAAGAAGTGGTTTGCACTTTATAAAGTGCTTTGTACAATCCCTGCTAAGAACTGGCTCTCTGAAAAAGAATAACTTCGAAAACTTCAAGCTGTTTTCTCGACTTGAATTCCTGTCCTAAGGTTTCGAGTTTAGTCTTAACGACTCGTATCAAACGGTGCTTTCTTGTAGGAGCTTTTGTCTTTGTCCAAGGGTTGCTTGGACGTTAATGGCTTGAAACAACAGCTAGGTTGTTCACGTAATTGAATCAAACGGTTGGGTTTCCTTGCACAATATATCAAACTCCTTCAAGTCACGGTGTTCTGAACCTCGCTTTATGGTTTGGGGAGTCTACAAACCCGTCCAATATAAAACTCCCAAGTGACAAAACCTTGCAATGCTTCTATTTGTTCTCTTTGCTTGAGCTTCAAAGAAATGTCCGGCGTTGATTTGGTAACGATTTACTTTAACGGCTCCTGTGAATGTTTGTGATTGGTCAATTGATCCATTGATCCTCATAAAGTTGACCAGCCAATCAGAGAGGAGAATCTAGTTATTTCCCGAAGATATTGGATGTGCTGTTTTGAAGAGACAAAATCTGTCGCTAGTTTCTTCAATTTTCCATGAAAAAAAAATCACGAACGAAAGCGCTCGTTCTATCGTGGATTCTGATTGGTTAGATGACGTTTAAGGTAACGGAAGTTTTGATTGGCTCAGATTGGCTTGGTAGAAATTAGCCGGAAAATTTGAGAAAAGTGACATCAGTTGACAATATGGCACACTCTTACATTTAATTCTTTTTTTGGCATATAAAGAAAATCAACTGAAAACTGTTTCCTTTTGAGCAATTTCTCTCTCTTCTCTTCTTTTTCCTATTATTAACTTTGACAAAGTAAACAATTATACGACTTCATTTTATATATTAATTGATTTTCAGTGTCACAGGAATCAGTTCAAAGAATATGCGAACAAAAATCAAAATAAAGTCGATTTGGTTAGAACGAATACTGTCTCTCCCTTCCTCTCTCGTCTGCTTGAACTTATTTCTAGATAAATACAAAAATAGAAATTCTCTGTGAGGATTAGATGAGTGAGGTCAATCTCGTTGGCATTTGTTTGTATTTGCTGGGGGTATCGTTGCTAGGAGACAGTGACGATGCTTCTAGAACCATCATTTAATGTACATCTATCTTTGTAAGGATACCAGTTATGGCTGTAAGCAGCTATCATGATTATTATATCTCCTTCCGAAATTATATAAACCTAGGAGTTTTTGGTTTCTTTTGATGCTACTCTCAGAAAGGTAAAAGACTGCACAGGAAGGATGAGTGAATCTAAAACATTGTATTTTAGAAAGAAAAATTTACGAAATCAAATACGACAAGCTTAAAATAAAAGACAAGGAAAGGCAAAATGCGTAAAGGAGCTAAAACACATGATTAATTTCGGATGTGTTCAACTAAAAATGTAAGGAAATATAGCTACAAAAACAAATAAACAAACAAACAAAAAAGAAAAAAAATACACATGCACGTATTAAACCAATGACATTATTTGAAAATAAAATGATTTTTACATCGCGTTCATCTGGACAATCCTTACACCATTCGCAGCGCACTCAGTGTTCTAGAGGGCTTGAATTGTTGAGTAATTCTGAGTTTTTTTTAAGCTACTGGGGTTTAAAATTTATCCACCGAAATATCACTTATATCAGCTCATGGTATAACAGTCCCATTTTTGTAATCAGGGGGAATAAATTCTTAAACACATTCACTAATGACTTGGAAATCAGTGGAAAACATCTAGATTTTAAAGATGAAATAAATCATAGGATTAACGACACCTTGAACATCGGCTTGACGATTTAAACATTTTGCAATTTAACGCTACGGATATCGAAGACACCGTTTCCTTGACGAAGAAAAATCTCAAAAATATGACGAAGATTGAAAGGCTTTTCAGGCGCTCAGCACCGTACAGAACTATAGATAACATTAAGTCACAGCGGTAGAGAATAGAGTAATCGAAAGTATAGAAAGAAAGAAAAGGAAGTGTATATAAAAGCATAAAATGCCGCGGTTAAAAATAGGGAAAAAAAACCATTAATGAAAAGAAAAAGGAAAAAAAAACAAATTTAAAAGATCAGCTTACAACGAAATTAGTACTCGCTCCAAATTGTCCTCGTATACACGTGATCGTTTATCACGTTAGTTTTCCCAGTTGACGTCATATACACTGAGTATGCTCAGTTGTACATCGATGAACGTGACCTTGTGCACGTAATCTTCAAAAATAGTCGTAACCAGCTGAGCGAACAACTAGCTGCGCAAAGCGTTGTTGGACAAAACCGGCCCTCACTCTTTGCTTTCAAAATCATTTCTCACGTGGTTTTTAGATAATTCACAGATAGAATTTCACTCTGTTTAATAGTTTCGGACTCTTCTAGGAGTTAAAATACATCGGATTAAATTTTCAATTGTTTTCAGGTATAAAAAAGTTTTTGAACAGAGGGCTGGCCATGAAAAATCACAATGGACTGCGATTGGTTAGAAGATTAATTTCCGCTCAGCTGAAAATACATATTCTGAACTTAGGCTGCATTCATTATGTATGGCTGGGGGGGGGGGCAGGTGAAATTCAGGGGGGATCTGAAAATCTTCTTATCAGTTAATGGAGGGATTTCAAATTCTTTTTGGACATTGCAAAATTTTAGATAACGCTCTTAAAGCTTAGCCGGGGGATACATGATTTTTTTTTTAATTTCACCTCCCCCCCCCAGCCATACATAATGAATGCAGCGTTAGAAGCTGAACAAGATCAACTTCATCGTCAGATGATCATGGTGACATGTCTATATTACACCGTATTTTGAGCGAGAATACTCGACAGTTATTTAAAACAAGACACCGAGTTCATAAGGCGGATTGACAATTTTCTTCTTCGAATCCATTCACCGTCTGTTCGGGCCTACAGACTCCTTGGAGCAATTCCCAAATAAGTTCAATTCGAAGAACAAAATAATTTCATTGTTTTTTCTTCCAAATTGAACTGCTTTGGAAATTGGTGCTATTCATGCCGGTTGGGTATTTCTGGGAGCATTTATCGTTAAGTTTTTTCCAGTAGGGCTTTTTTTTAAAATTTTCTCTGACAATCGAATATCAACAAGAATTGAAATAAAAAAATAATGAAAAACTCCATTACGTGTTTTAAGAAGTAGTTAAAAATACTTCGCTTTGTATTCCATTTGGCTTTACAAAAACATAAAACTTTACTGCCAGTGAAAAGGTTGCCAGAATTGATCTTGTCGTACCGGCGCGTAATATGATTGGTTAAAGTGTAACCTTGCTCTCGCTGTGATTGGTTCAGCAAATGTGGAGTACAAAAGCGACATCCAGGTTCAACATGAAAGCATGTTCTGGTAAAATATTTCTTACTATTTCTTCTTAGAAGGAAATTTTGTACAGCGTTTCCATTGTTGGGAGGCAAATTATGAATACTATTTTGGTCTTTATTTTAGCGAATTCTCTAAGGAAATGGATCAAGACAACTTAAAAGCTTTATACAATCAAAATTATAAAGCTCTAAGTGTGAAGCCATTCTGAACAAAAAGCGATTTCTAGGTCCAAATTGAAAACAAGTACAGTCAATATTCACTTTACATCAATCCTCGCATCACAGAAATTTTTGTACAGAATTTAGACTGTCTCAAGTTGAGGAACAACTGCAGACATTTTTGGACATTCATTTTATCTAATTTTGTGAATAAATAGACCCAGAAATACGTTACAACGTACGAGCTATGCATGAACAGATTACCATAGACCGTACATAATGGTGTAATAATTGCCGTATAGCAATAATTGATAATTAAACATGTACAGTTTATGTCAACGTCACGCAATGACCATTGGCCTATGGGAGGACGCTGATTGTGTATCCTCAGTTTTGTTGTCCCCTCGCCACGTGCACGTTGTCGCCGCGGCTGGATTCTTTCTTTCTTTCTTTCTTTTTTTTTTTTGACCATGCACCTCTCCCTCCCTAAGGCCTCTGCCAGTTTTATTGATTCTAGCGGCTTTTTGCATTAGCCCTCTTCCCTCTCTTGTCAATAAAACTGTTATCCGCAAAACATGGTAGTCTGTCTCCTTTCTTAAGAGTAGTGGTTAATTAGAGATTTGTTTACCAAATAAACAAAGAAATAGAGAAAAGATGGTACGTACCTCGGTTATACTGGGAATACAATGATCCAGATCCCCTGGAGATAGAGTAGGCAACACGTGATCCAACAGAGAATGCATAGTGTAGCCAAGCACGTGAAGCTGATGATCAAGAAATGATGAAATAGTCAGAAACCGGAAGTAGTGACGATGATGGCTGATAAAGATGGTGGTGATGATAATGATGATGATGATGATAATGATGTTGATGATGATGATGATGATGATGATGGTGGTGGTGGTAGTGATGACAATGATGATGATGATGGTGGTGATGATAATGATGATGATTGTGATGATGATGATGATGGTGGTGGTAGTGATGACAATGATGATTGTGATGATGATGATGATGATGATGATGATGATGGTGGTGGTAGTGATGACAATGATGATGATGATGGTGGTGATGATAATGATGATGATGATGATGGTGATGATGATGATGATGATGGTGGTGGTAGTGATGATGATCAGGGTGGTGATATTGCTGATGATGAAGATACAGTTGTTACTGATGTTGCGGATGAAATTTACTGATAATGATGATGATGACAGTGGTGGTCATGATGATGGTGATGATGATGATAGTGGTGGTAGTGGGGAACGTGACGGTAATGTTGTTCATGCAGATGCAAGTGATCTATCCATAACCTGGTATCCTCTGGTAAGAGTCGCCTTCAACTCTTTGATGATGAAAGAGAAATACTTGGTACCCAGGGACAACGCGATCTGACACAGAACATCCCGCGCAGTATCCCGAACGTCACGGGCACGACTTTTTAATGTAATGCAAACACGAAGAAGAAGACTGAAAAAAAAAAAAAAGGAAAGAAATTAAACGAGTCTAGTACTAGTAACATGATACATACCCTGGTACATGATGGTGTAAGGTATGTAGTACTAGTAATATGATACATACCCTGGTACATGATGGTGTAAGGTATGTAGTACTAGTAACATGATACATACCCTGGTACATGATGGTGTAAGGTATGTAGTACTAGTAACATGATACATACCCTGGTACATGAT
>JAAAQI020106996.1:0-16084 GCA_011800005.2 Stichodactyla mertensii | reverse complement strand
GCGCTTCAAAACTTGCCATGTTAACATTAACATGGCAAGTTTTGAAGCGCTGCAAATTCTAAGCGTAAAAAAGCCAACGATCTGATCGATTTGATCACAAAATAACATTCAACTGTGATCGAAAAAGTTGTTTTCTTGTCCATTGAATGATAGATGAGTTCGAAAAAATGCAATGTTTATCAATCTAGGGTGCAAAAAGAAGGTTTGCCACAATGGATTTGACCAAATTAAATTAGAATTTCTGCTTGAGCACGTGCAGACTGCTAGTTCGATTTCACTTAGGTCTCATATGCAATATGCAAATATACAGAAACTACGAGAGTTGACAGATGAGTGAAATGGTTGTCAAGTGACGCCGGTTCATAGCTATGGAAAGATTTCATTCTTTCCCGGACAAAATCAAGGAAAATGGACACCAAACGACAATATTTATACAAAATGAAGCTGTTTGGTGCAATTTTGGAAGATTTGAGTGAATTTGAAAAATCACCCCGAAAAGTCACTTAGGCCGTTTTCATTTTAATGCCTTCATATGTTCAATGGTGATTCAGATTGTTATTCACTCTAATAGGAATCTATTATTTAAAGCAATTTCAGAAATTAAAGCACCATTTTTGGATTAAGTTGTATTCTCATAAATTCTTAGGTCAATTTAAGGTCCCATTACACTGCAGTGGTGTAACCAGGGGGGCCCTGGCCCCTTATCCTGTTGCTAGTTTTTCCTTTAGCACACGATAGCAAATAGGTTAGTGCAAAAGCTGAATCCATCATGCCCACAATTGTATCAAAAAAGTCATCATCTACCCTGTGAGCAGAAGTTATTTTCTCTTACCTCTAGAGAAAATAACCTCTGCTCGCAGGGTAGTCATCATCATGCCTAGAAACCTGAACGTCTAAGTAGCCATGTGATAAGTTTATGCAACTAACCAATGTTCTGAAAATGGGTTTTGCCCCCCCCCCCCCCGCAAGGCAAAATCCTAGCTGCCTTCTTGCATTGTGCATATTTTCTCAGCAACTTGTCTTGGGGAAAATTGCACAGTGGAACAGGGGTTGTCTCACAAATTAGACTATGCAAGACAATTTTACAAATTTAGTTGACAGAGAAGATCAAAGGGGAAAACTTTTATTTCATGTAGTTTAGGGTAGCAGGGAAATTTTTTAATACTATTACCTATTTTTAATTATACAACATTTTATTAGAATGCTTTGCATGAATTTTATGTGTATTGTTCTTAAGATTACCTTACTTTAATTGCCTGATTATGATAAAAACATTAAACAAACAAGATATCAAGAGATGTTAAGACGTGTAGCACACATTAGTGTGCTACACGTCTTTCTGGATCAAGTATGGGTAAAAGAATGTTGAAACAGATTTTTGTTTACGTAGAATGACAAAAGCTGCAACCTTTCTCATTCATTGCTTCAATGTAATCTGGCAATTGGCTGTCATCTAACTTTTAGGTTTTCCTTGAGTGAAAATTGACTGAGTAACCATTTACTTGTCAGGTAGTATAAAAATAACTATTATTAACTGGTAGAAAGTATTTGTTATGGTATGTTTACGTCAGATTAGAAAAAAATTTACAGTGGAGGATTAATAATACTGTCATATTTAATATCTTATTGCTTGAAAATGGAAGGAATAGACCTTTAGATCTATAGATCTTTTCCAAATTTGCTTGAATGTCCATAAAAATGGTTTCAAATTGAGGTCACATTTGACATGCAGTAAATGTAAACATTAGTCTACTCCAGCCTCAACCTCAAACCATCGTTTCTAAGCAGGCAATTAAAAAAATGTTGGCAAGATCTATTTCACCCTTGTGAAAAATGCTGGCCAAGTTATTTTCTTCTTAAAAAAAGCTCATTGAAATCATGAGTCTTCCATTTGTTGTGATCATGTAATGACATCTTAAGGCTAGTTTATATTTACTTACAACTGTCACGTGATCTGCTTACACCATGCTTACAACATGAATTGTTTTATATTATGTAAATCATCCCCCAACAACTTGCTCACAACTGCTGTGTTGAAAAAACAAAAAGTTGTAGGGTTGATTTGCACAGCAATTCATATTGCTCACTGTTGTAAGCATGGCATAAGCAGATCGCATGCAAACAGTTGTACGCAAAAGTTGTACTATGTAAACGTCCAGCCTTAATGTTTTTAAAATGTTGCATAATCACACTTAATTATCAACTGTCATTTATACATGTATATGTTCAGTTTGAGAAACTGTATTATTTTAAAATCAGTATGCTATTGGTATGCCTGTCTGTAGCAGCACCTTGATTTGTGGAAGCACTTGTTTGCATTCTTCGTGGATAATTTGTCTTGATGGTAAAAATGATGAATGCTTTTTCTCATGGCCAAGTACAAATGCAGAATACGGTATTGCACACACACAGTGCACATCCCTTGTAGGTTGGCAGAATCAAGCTTATGTCACATTAAACATCAAAACCAAAATACTACTAAAATATCATTGAATTTGAAGTCCTTGACATAGAAATTGAAGATGCTTGCAGAGGATTTGTTGCTAGTAATTTGACTGGAAAATCCCAAGTCATAAGTTCAGTCTCAATGTCTGCAGGCCCTTGCCAGGTTGCAGTGTCTAGTTGAGGGTATGTTGATTGTAGAGGACTTGCTCCAGCAGGAAGAACACCACTGGCAAGTACAAACTCAAAATGAAGCCTCCATCTTAAACAAACTGCAAAAAAATGAAACAAAATATCATTGTATATGATATTCAACTGCAAATGAAGCTAACCTTAGCCACAATAATCTGGGTCTTTCTTGGTGTTGCAAGTTTCATTGTATTCTGGGTTAGGGTTATTGTTTTGCAGGGTATTGTTTAGTTACAAATTCATTGTCCTTGGCTATTATTGCATTATCTTCATGCCTCAGGTGTCCTGTAACACCAAGAAAGAGCCCATAATCTTGTCATGAACTGGTACTGTAATTGGAACAAACATGAAAAGAAGTGTGGCCATTTGCCTTGTTCATCTGCAGCCATGCATGTTGACTGAAACAAGTACATGTTGTATTACCTGGAGAGCCTTGAGTTAAACTGGGCATAAACAAAGCTTTCTATTCTCAAGAGAATGGCTGTCACATGAAAAAGGTCTATAAGAACTTGACAACATTAGATTTTTAAAGAACATTTGCAAAAAATGCAACAATTTAATGTCACAATCAACCCCCTTTGATAGACCAGATCCACTTGTTTTTCCATTAGACAATGTCATTCCC
This sequence comes from Stichodactyla mertensii, assembly GCA_011800005.2. Taxonomy (NCBI): domain Eukaryota; kingdom Metazoa; phylum Cnidaria; class Anthozoa; order Actiniaria; family Stichodactylidae; genus Stichodactyla; species Stichodactyla mertensii. The sequence goes on along the minus strand of JAAAQI020106996.1, from coordinate 12,828 downwards.
CTTGGCAGTATTTCTTTGTTTAATGTTAATGCTTTAGAAGACAAGCCAGAAATGAAGAATCATATTCTGAAGGGAATGGTCTGAAATGGGAAATCATTATGCCCTAGTAAATTTGCTTCATTGACAACTGAGATTTTAGGATGTAATTTCTTTAAGGGATTTTCTGAGGATTGTGAGATCTAGCATCAATCTTCTGAAGGATGACGCACAGATTATTTCAGAGACCACGCAATTTCCAAAGAAATGCTTATTAAGTTTTGTTCAGTGGAAGCTTACCTAAATCTGATTCAAATTCTGGACATGCTGTAACAGGAACAGGAAGAACAAGGTGCGTCTTTTTAGTATGCAAGCAGTGGTCCTGGATTGAGCAGTAGGGTGTGTATATTACCCCTGAATTCTTACAGTTTGGTGGTCTGTATTGTTCTGGGATATGTTCTTCACTTTGAAGAGTTACAGTATACTGAAAAGCAAAAACACTGGTTATGACTTGACAAGGGAATAGGAATAGAGAAGAAGGTAGTGGCATGACAAAACCTCAATCACTAATCCTTTCCACACTCCATCAATTCCCTCCCTCATCCACTAATTCCTTCCCTCATCCACACACACTCTCTCTCCCTTCCTCCTTCCCTACCTTCCTCTCACTCACTCCCTCCCCTGAACAAAGCACTCACCAGCTCCCTCTCTCGCTTGCCCTACACACATTCAACACATATTCACTCACACATTCATTAATTCATTAATAATATTTGTGTCAAAGAGCATACAGCTGCACAAAATCATTTTCATCTTCATCAAATTTTGGAATTGTAAAATATTATAACAATGCCATTCTAATTAAGATGTTTCTCACCTTTATACAAGGAATGAGAGTATCAGTGAAATCAAAAGAACCAACAATTTCTTCGCCTATTCTATAGGCTGATTTGAAGAGACAAAATTTCCCTACATGTCCTCTATTACTTACAATATTGTATACATCTGAAAGAAAAATAGAGAAAATATAAAGCTATGGTAGACATTTTTATGTATTCACTGTGTTCTGTCATAAGAAAAAGTTTATTGTCACTTTGGCAAACAATCAATAACCACTGGTTTTATTGATGTCTGAGTTTGAAAACTACTTACGAGAATTTCTTTTTGAAGTGACAGCATTTAAATAATCCACTGCTATGTCTAAAAGAGAAGTGTTATCTGCCTTGTTTTCTAAAAATGGGTTGGAAGGCTGCTCCCTTAATCCAAATAAATTTTCTATTGCTGTTAAACCTAAAAAAACATAATAGCATAATACTTGTCATTGTTCTTGAAATGGTCATATCAAAATCCCTTTAGGTAAGTATTACGCACATATACCACACTTAAAACTACTGTACTTGTTTCCATCTAGCACAGTATCTCCCCTACCTTCATTCCCAACTGACTACTATATTTGCCCTTTCCAGCTCTTTTAAAAGCTTTAAAAAGAAGGACTGGACATGAACTCATGCCACGTGTGATTTTGGGGCTGAATATGGGGAAAGAAACAAGAAAGTGATGCCATCTTGTACTGGATTATTGGAAAGATCTCTGGAAAGATTTAGAGGACATGATAGATGAATTGCCCAGTTTTTCTGCGAAATTCAGAGAGGCAAACAATGATTTTAAACATATGTATATGATTTTAACGTATTGCCTTATAATTATTTTATTACAAAAAATTATGAAACATTTGGTCACCTTGGACAGTCAGAACACGAAGAGGGAGTCTCAGTAGCTTGAACTGTGATTGAACACGACTGGTTCCAAGGGTTATTTTGTATGAATATTTTACTGCATGCCCTTTGAATGATGGTGGTCCAGTTGCTGGAATATTCTCGCTATATAAAACTAGAATGATGATGAATATCTGATTAAATATATCATTTATTTTCACCTGGAATTACCATGAAAGATTTGAAGTTGAAACCTTTGAAATTATTTTCTTAAATATCAAACAAAAGCTGCAATAATGAAATATTTAATTTCAGCAAATATAAAGCTAGTTTTCACCTTCATTTATTTGCATAATGAGTGGAAAAAGCAAATAAGGAAATGTGAAAAACAGCTGGTTTTAAAGAATAAAAAAGAAAAAATTCTTAAAGATAAACAAAATATTTACAACATATGACATTTTTATCCCACACTTAATCCACATCATTAAAAGTTATTTACTTTTGGGGTGACTAGGTGATTTTATGCGAGTTTAAGAATTTTAATCAAATCTATGGAGTTGAATTAGAGTTGAAAAATATCAGTTATAGAAAAAGTAAAAATACATCGTTTTATAGTAATAATCAACAAAAAGTAAACCAGTAATTTAGAAATTTTAGATAATTTAGTACAGCAGAAAAAAGCTTTTGAACTACTTTTTACTTATGTATTTTCACTTTCGCGCTGATCTTTACGGTGACTTTGTTTACATATATGAATAATTTACTATGAATGTGCTCATATGTGTGTAAAATCTTCTTATTACAAAATGCATCGTAAAGAGAAAGTTGTCAGCTGTTATGAAGACAAAATGGATTAGAATAAGCTGACAAAAACGGGAGACAAACTTACAAGTTCGAGATTCTCCAGGTGCGAGTTGTAAGTCGCAAAATAAGATTTTTGGCTGCGTAGAAATCAAGCAGTGCCCTTGTTCACCTTGTAAAATAAAGTAAAGATAAGAACCCGTGTTGTTATGGATCGTCACGATAGCTAGGTATAAATTATTAAGATTTATAGGCGTAAAGTGTTCAAACCTCTTGATGGTGCAAAACTAGTGCTGGATTTTATCACGACTGGAGAAGTGAGATCTGCTGTCGAAGTATCATGTTTCGGTGGGATTACAATACGATTACTGTTCACTGAACACTGACAGTGCATTTGCACGCTTGCCCAAGCAAGACGCTCCACTTTAGACTCCTTATCATGCCCCTTAAAGTTGTTTAAAGTTTGGGCGCTTGAATCATCGCTGATGTTGGTGAAAATAATTTCGCATTGCAACGTCTCTCCGGCGAGGTAAACAGCGCTTCGCACCATCCGTGCTTTAACCTCGATCATCGCATCAGAATTTTATACAAGGAGCTTTCCTTCGTAGATTATTCATTCTTGTACTCCGCTTGTAAATTAAATCAAGAAAAATATGTTGAGAACTCAGCCAGTCGCCAATTAGAATTCTTGCTCAAGTCTTCGTCAAGCGGCTTCGAATCCGCCATCTTGAATGCCTGAGGTTATAAACGCTGACCACGGTTTTTGGCTCAGGCAACAGGTAGCCCAACATTCAGAAAAGATGTACTGCGGAAAGTATACCTCCCCTCCCCTTCCCCCACACTGAAAAAGTAAAGGATCTCAAGAAACATAAACCTTGGTGATCGAGAATTAAAAGGAAATAATTTCATTAGCAGAGATGAAAATAAAAAGTCATTGACTGAATTGGTCCACATATTCATGTCATTGCATTTCAATTACCATGACCTAACGTCTATTTAACCCCAGCCTGGTCCCAGTCTGACCTTGTAGCTCAGCTGGTAGAGCATCGGTAATACAAATCCGAAGGTTGTGGGTTCGAATCCCGGCAAGGTCAGAAATTAATTTTTCTGAATTTATTTCCAAGGGTCTTTCGCCCGGAATTCCTCCTTTCTAAGCACTATAACTTTCTGTTATTTCTAGGACTTGACTGATGATATTGCGACAGCAGAGATGGGGAGCATTCTCATACATGCTCTACTATAAGGCATAAGGCAGTAAGGATTTACTAAGCTAGCCCCTCCACCCCCCTGCCACTTTCAGAATTGCTCTGCTGTCCCTGCAGCCCCAACCGCCCAGTTGTTCTTACTATGGCCATGCAAACAGGCACTTGTCATGAGTAGTACAGAGTAAAGAACAAGGGACTCTCTGTGGTTGAGAGTGGCTGCTATTTAATTTTGGTCTCAGTCGTGGAAAAATACTAGGGTGGCTATTCTATCCCTGTTCCATTATTTAAATGTTCTGGGGCATTCTCCTGGCTATTAATTGGATTAAAATGACTAAAGACCTGAATAAAATGGCATGAAGTGGTCCAAGCCTTGCTGTGAGCAGACTAGCCTGTTTCTCAGTAACACAGCATAACAGCTGGGATACTGGCAGCAAGGGACTTAATACAAATGTAATCAAAAGAATATTTTTTTAGGTTGGTGGGGACAAATTAAGTTATTTTTCTTCTCTTTTGTAAATTAAAGAGGGTTTTTACAATGGAAATTACCAGTATGGAATATTAAGTGCAGTAGTCTTTTTGACTTACCCTACTTGAATTTCTAATAATTGGTTGCCTTTATTAGTAATATTGATTGTCACGGAAGAGTTTTCACAAAGCAACAGAATCCAATATCTAATCTGAATAATGGATTTACATCTTTTCCAGACACGCCACTTTGTCATGAAGTATCAAATTAAATGTGATCTTGCGTAAATGACTCATTCTTTGATGATTATATAATTATGATGTATGTCCAGTGATTCTCACACATCTTGTTCATGTCTGCTTCAAAAAGATATGGATCAAAAATATACCGATATATGCAGCAGCTTGCATAATTTAAATAGAATTTTGTGGAATAAGCACTATGCTGCTTTAAATGTTGGTTTCAAAGCATGTGATTGCTGTCACAACAGCTGGAAGGGAAGTGTTCCTTTTAAAATTGGCTAAAAAATACAAAACAGCTGTGTACATTATGTTCTGCAGCTAACGTGTTGAAAAAGCTAAGAATTCATGTGAATCGATTGAATCCTACTGTAATGTTATTTTTTAATCTAATACACGATCTCAAATACTGAGAAATTCTCGAAATTCTGCTATTCTTGGCAGTAAAACAAATCTTTTTTTCGACAAGTTTGGATTGAAGTTATGTCGTGCAAAGAAAAGCGAAAACTCTCGGTTTTAAAACCTTATTTTTTAAAAAGTCGATCCCATGAAATCCGAAAAATAACAATAAGGAATAAAAAAGCAGCATCAAGAAAAACTAAACTCATTGCTGTCTGAGAATGAATGAGTGAGCTTGGAGTTAAAATCGGATCGAAATTCACCAATCAGATTAAAGCAAATTTTATAATTGACCAATGAATTTTTAGAAAAGTGCACCAATCAGAGAGCAGTTTTCGTCGTATAAATTAATCACGTCGACATCAAGTGTTTTTTATATTTTTAGCAGAAACTTTGAAAGAACGGTATTATTTCCTTGATTACAAGGCTAAACATTTTAAACATTTGAAGAAGGATGGCTCGTACGAAGCAAACTGCACGTAAATCTACCGGAGGAAAAGCTCCACGAAAACAGTTGGCAACAAAGGCAGCCAGAAAGAGCGCTCCATCGACAGGAGGAGTTAAAAAACCTCATCGTTACAGGCCCGGTACAGTCGCTCTTCGTGAGATTCGTCGTTACCAGAAGTCAACCGAACTGTTGATCAGAAAACTACCGTTCCAGCGTTTGGTTAGAGAAATCGCTCAGGACTTCAAGACAGATTTACGTTTCCAAAGCGCTGCTATTGGTGCCCTACAAGAAGCAGCCGAAGCTTATTTGGTTGGTTTATTCGAAGATACGAATCTCTGCGCCATCCACGCTAAGAGAGTAACGATTATGCCAAAGGACATTCAACTTGCAAGAAGAATCCGCGGAGAACGTGCTTAGAGACATAACAAGACACTAAAAAAACTGTTTTTTAGAGTAGTGACTTTAATTTATCTGTAATATTGAAACCTAAACTGGAGCGATTTGTATATTACAAGAATTGAAAAGAAGCGCCAAAATGGAGAACACTTAACGACGCTATTTGAATGGCCGTTGATCTTCGACGATTTTTTCTACTATTTTTCGCTTGTACTTACACATTCCGTCCTGAAATTTAAAATCGGTCGATGCCTTTCGCCTAAGCTAACGTTAGAGTTATAAGATCTTTAATTTTTGATGTAAGTGTGTAAAAGAACAACGATTCAAGGGCTTTTTTTCTGTTCTCGAAACTTCCAATATGGCGTCGCCCAAGTCTTTGTTTAAATCATCTTCAAAAAAACGCATTGATGTGTATTTTTAAGGAAGTTTCAACTAACAAATACTGTAATATCCTTTGTAAGCGCATAGTGTTCAGTTAAGATGTTTTTTTTCCCAGATCCATGCATCAAATTTTAAGCATACTTCTAGTGTCGAAATTTTAAAACTGCGGTGTAGAAGCCAAGAAAACATCGCATGTTTGCGCGAACCATAAACTGCTATGTAGCCGCCGTTTTATCTTAAGAGTAACCCAGTAAATATAATGTGTATAGTAATAATGAGGAAACATGAATCATAACTTCTGTAATATTCACTTATCTGAAAATGTACCATATTTAACATGTATACACGACATTTTTTAACTATTAAAACGAGGAATAAAATCCTAAGTTTTGAAGTCTGAAATCTGAAGCGTTTTACTGTTTAAATAAATTTTAAATATAATTTATGCAAAGTAAATGATTTCGATTCTATTTTTGGTCGAATTATCTGTTGATTATTTTCTGTTGTAGACGTTTAAACCAATATGACGCATCGTTATAGTATTTAAAAGGGGAAATTTAAAGTCAAGAGCTGGAACTAAACTGAAAGGAATGCTTTCAAGTCATGAAAATTATCACTAATTAATTAGAAGCTGAAAACGATAAAAATAGCGAACCAATACAAGTAAAGTCTTAGATAATTTGAGAATTACCAATATCCCCTGTTTATTAGATGTTTTGTTCTACATTTCTGATATTTTACTTTGGGCACCGTCTTTTTTCACAAATACAAATTCACATGAAAAAACATTTGTACTTGAACGCACGTGAGATCAGAGGAATTCTGTCAAACATCGCTATCTGATTGGCTAACTTGTAGTAGAAAGATACAACGGATGGTTTGCCACCCACCCCCGCTGAGGTACTAATTTTGTCACACCTATAAGACAGGTAACCCATAAAATTTATCTTAAAAACTGTATTTTGAACTTTTGTGAAGCGAAAGGAAGGACTCTTACCGATTTTATAACCAAATCAAATTCTAATATTTTCTTTGTAAAAACATTTAAAGCAACTAACCTCAAATTCCTATTTGATGAAACGTTTTTTTTAGATTTTTAATTAGTCAGGGGTGAGGCATTATGGCCTATTTGGCCCCTCCCCTCAGCATCAGCAGGCAGAGTACAAAAATAAATTCAAAGAAGTGGAATTGATTGACTCCAGCGTCAGTTGGGACACTTCCTTGAACATCTGAAACACTGGTCCTCCAACAAAAGCTAAGACGGAAGCTTTAAATGCAAAACTGCATCACTTTGCTGTGACGTTCCGTCAGTTAAACATGGTGTGATGTATGCCAGTGCTGACAAAAGGTAACTGGTTCTGCTATCACATCCTAGTGAATTGCTTTAGCTACTACACACTGTACTTGTATACTCATGTATCACTTGAACATCATCACATGGACAGTGCAGTGCATGACTATTCTGAACAATTACTGATTCCTGCATTCAAACAAAACTGTACAACATGATATGATGGGATTTATGAATAAGTACAAGTTCCGATTTTTTTACTAATTTAGATCAAAACAGGAATGATATCATCTTTTTGTGGAAAAAACGAATGAGAGCAGTTTCAAATTCTTAAACGCAAACTAAAACTGCTGACTGACAACCCTACCACTAGTACATTTACCATACGCCCACTTCAGATATTCATACTTAAATAACATATCCTACTTTGAAAAGGAAAGAAATACAATACCATTGTCTCATCAAGCCCAAGTGAATTCAATACAATACTTCTTAATAATTACTAATAGTGAAATAACTCTTTATTCATTATAGATGTATAAGGTGCAACACCAAATAAAAGCGATATTTTCTTGAATGAAATATATAAAATATATTTTTGTACATTATTATACCTGGTATAGTGTCATTTCTAGCTGATTGTTGGACTTAGTTTCTGTGTGCAAGATAATATCATCTTAATTAAAAGCCTACTGTTAATAAAATACATTTTTCACTATTTTGCATAATTCCCATGAGCTAAACTATTATTGCTATTATTAGATAATTCTAGAAAATGTCATCATTTTGATCCTTTTTAAGGTGTCATATTTATTTTCTCTCTTTTGTGCTCCATTTCGCTTGCAAACTTTCAGTTTCTTTCAACACTGCAATATTATCTAAGGGGTAACCAGGAGGGGGGGCAGTCAAAGGGAAATCATGCCTTGGGTACAATCCCTACATGTCACTGACCTCCTTTAGAATCATTAATGCAAAACATTAGCTTGATGTATGTATGAGGTGTTGAACAAAAAGTCAAAAATTAATATTTCTGTGTGTTTTCAAGTGGATCTGTAATGCAACAACAATATTTTATTAATTCAATACAGAATAAAAATTCCTGAAGTCTGAGTATCCCAAAGGGACTGATCATTAATTAGACAGGGGTGGGGGTGATGCAAATAGTGTGGGGGTGGGGTCAGCATTTTTTAGGCTCCCACAAAAGAGGGGGCAGCTAAGAGAGACAATGGGAAACTTAGGGGAAGGCACCACCCCCCCCCTCTATTTAATGACAGGTCCCATACTTGTAGCAGCCCAAAATTTAAAATTCTGTCCTTACTCCATATATTTGAGTTTTCAGGAATCTTAGGATGTATGGATCAAAGGTCTCAATGAGACGACTCACGGATACAGCACACAAGCCAAAAAGCAAAACTTTGAGCCTAGACTACGAAACAAAACACATCAGCAGTTCTTTTTTATTTTCGAGCAAATGTTGCAGTATTACTCACCTAGCCTAACATCGAACTCTCTGCATGAGGTCCACTAGCGACGTAACCAGTTAGAACTGGTTTTCATTGTTGCACCATGGTTAGTGGTTGCACAAGGACTCGCTAGCTAACCGGCTAGAACCGATTTTTATTGTTTAAGCGTGCAAAGCAGGCTGGAGGATTTTAAACAATACCTATTGTTACACAGAATTTAATGCAAATGAGAAAGTCCCAGCTATGACTCACAGCTACTCCTCCGGAGTATCCATGAGGCAAAAATGGAGGTTAGCTTACTCCGTCTCCAACTTACCCCTTTTCTCTGTAAGTCTTAGAAGACTCCAAAAATGTGACTTTTAGCACTAGTCTAAAGCATCATGTCAAATTGTGACAGCTGTTATATAGTACATCCATTTTGCTCTCGAAAGAAATAAATACATATTTAGATATAATAGAAAGAACAATAAATAAAGCCTAGAAATTGGGAAGATACTCCCTAATACAAAAAAAATATGTCTAGGTTTCACTCTGATTCACTCTATTCTGATTCAATCTGTTTGACCAGATGAATATCGAGACTGTGTGCAGCTCATAGTGACTGATTAAGATATGATAGAAATTTTTATAAAAAGAAGTAAAAATTAGTATTCACTGCCGGCAGTTGTAAGAATCAGTATTATTATGTTGTCACCCCTCAGTTGCACAACATTAATTTGATAATTATTATTGAAAAAATGACAGAAAATGTTGTTAGTCAAAACCACTGCCTGATAAATATATTCAATTGGTTCATCTATAAATATTAGATAATAATTGTTTAAGTTTCTCGAAACTTGAAAAATGAATCACCAATACATAGGCACTATCCTGTGTTTAAGTTGTGCTGATGATGGCAACTTCCTACTCTTTGTCTTTCTTACTTCTTTTGTTTAATGCCCACTGCATGGCCCAGATACTTAATGGCCTCATATATCCAAGTGACCTGTAGTTACCATTAGCCACAATGGCTTCTGGTGTCTGGAAACTCATACCAAGTCTTTCAAAGCAAGTATTGTAGATTCCACTTGCTGTCTTGAAGCCTTCCTCAACCATGCCCTTCAAGACCCAATACATGAAACATTAGAAATCACAACAAAGCCCATATTTTGATAAAGGAGAGATTGGTCATAGAGAAGATAGGTCATGCCTTTTTTGACCCCTTCTCAAACTCATGAATAATTAATGATGTTGGTTTTGATATGTGATCTTAAATAACTTTTGCTTTGATTTTTTCCTAAAATTATTCATGGGTTGAGAGTGTTTGGATATCGGATGAAACATCAACCAGCTGAGCAGAAATAAAATTTCAAACCAATCACAGTCCATTGTGATTTTTCATGGTCAGCCTTTATGCTCAAGCACTTTTTTGCTACCTGAAAACAATTACCAATTTAATCCAATGTATTTTGAGTTCTAGGAAGTCCAAAACTATTCAACAGAGTGAAATTTTATCTGTGAATTACCTAAAAACCATGCGAAAAATGATTTGAAAAACAAAGAGCAAGAGCCAAAGGTTTTGACCAACAATGCTTTACGAAGGTAGTTGTTCACTCAGCTGGACTCTTTCCTGCGTTTGATCTATTCTAAAATGGGTCACATGCATTGAAAAAAGCGTAGAGGAGGGAGCAGCTCAAGATTGAAGTGCTTATTTTTCGTACAGACATACCTCTTGAATCATGGAAGCACCTAAAGCATATGTCACTCCTGTCCAAACTTCCTCAGCTTGTAAACTACTGGTATCTAACTGTAAATCAAAAGTGATGATTTTGTTTTAAAACACATTCTAAAAAAGTATAACAAGTTGAAAGTTGAAAACAAAGTTTGACATGCGACACAAGGTGCTGAGCTATGTTAAAGTAAAAGCAAACATACCTGTCCATTAGGACGCATGCCATTTACAGCACCCATTGTACCTTCTTGGAACTTCATAACGTTGTTGTCGAAGATAGTCCGTAATGTGCTAGTCACGTGTTCTAATGGGAATACCTGTAGAGTGCAGAGCAGGACATTTGCTGTAGCAGGACATTTGCTTTGGAAATTTAGGCACTGGGAAATATAACACACTGAGACATGTGACAACTAAGTTGCATCTTTGCATTTTTCGCAACGTTGAGATTGTTTAAGCAACGCTTCATGCAACACATTTTGTTGTGTAAAAACGTCTGGATGATGACGTCACAGGACACACTGTGTGAGATCTCGCTAAACTGAACCCTGTCGTAATTAAAAGTACTCACATCATCGTCTGCACGCTGGGCAAGATCACAGGCATGTAGATACCACTGTCCTGCCAGCTGATCAGCCATGATACTGTTATGGTATTTGCTATCACTGCTGTCGTAATTGTAATACGCACCTGTGTTAAAATAACGAGAGATAAAGTTGATGGATAAAACCACCATACCCTGCATCACACAAAAACTATCACTACACTTCACGACATGTCATATCGTTTTAACCAATTGTGCGGTATGAATTTAGTGATTACCCTATCAAAATGCTCACACACGATGTCATTACAATTACGTAACGGAACAGCATGAAAGATTAGTTTTCGTATGACTGCGAAACGTCCCGGCAAGTCACGTAGCACCGTCACGGTAAGGAATTGATGACTTCGTTGATCCAGTCACAGCGCGTAGATCACTGCTAATGCAGTGAAAATACTTTGACACGACAACATCACGGCACGTCCCCTGCACGTCACGTACGTCCCGTTGGTATACAACGATCACTGGCGAACTGTTTAGAGCAGATTTCGTTTGACTGTGGAAAGCTCGGGACACGATCGATGCCGTAAGCGCGCCTTGCCGCGACCGTGATTTTCCAGAATTTTGACCGTGCCTTGCCATACCTTGACCGTGTCACGACCGTGAGCTTGCCGCGATCTTTTCACTGTCATACCAATTCTGCTGTAAGTTGAGACGTAGCGATTGTTGGCTTGCACCATAAACGAATCTTTCTGCGAGAGTTTCTTGTAACACTTTTAGTGGCGAAATTCACTTAAAGCACAAAGGAAATCGTCGCAAGGAACATCGAGAACACCGTTTCCTTGGTATTACATATTACTTCCTCAACACTGGGTTGGAGGACGGCGGGAAAATACTTGACCGAGTTCGTGACCGTAGGGACCACGCGCAGCGAGGTCTGTGCAGAATAACAAAGTCAAATATTTTCCTGTCCGGCCCGACCTAACTCAGTCAATAAGCATTTTATCATATAACCCTTTTCGGTCTTTTTCGTGTCTAATCTTAGACGCACGTAAACAACTTGGCTCAAGCCAAGCGCGCAAGCGGGTCCAGGTCCGAATACAGGTTTTTCCAATTTTTCTGTGCCCGCTTACGTGATTTTTGCCAATGGTTTCATAGGAGCGCGCGCGCCGGTCCGTACGGGTCATGTGAGGACTTCTAAATATTTCTAAAGATCCCTGCTTACCATTCCAGAGTTTCTTGATGTAGGCCTTTTTGCCTCTTGTCAAGATATCCATGTACTTATCCCGATCTTCAGGGTAGTCAAGTACAGTAGCAATCTCAGCCATTACACGGAGAGCTGCCAACCACAAACCACCGCAGTACGCACTAAAAACCAACACAGATAACAATATTCCTTAATGGAGCTAGCTACTATGATTAGATGATCTAAAAATTTCTTGCTTGACCTATATCCGTACTAATATGACTTCCCAAGCTGTTGACAAAGAAAGAAATTATACACAATGGAATGACACGTGGTCTTGAATGCGAAGACATCAATTTCGCGAAAAGATCATAAGGGGGCATGGAGCGGATTTCGTACAACTGTGAAAAACGTACACTACGAAGCCGTCATTTTGTGCGCTGTGCAGGGACGGATCCAGCCGGCAAAAATATAAAGGGATTTTTTTTGGGGGGGGGGGGAGGGGGGAGGGGGCTTGACCGAATGTTCCCAAGTGAAATTCTGCAAAATGCTGTTAAGGGTGTCTAAAAATGCCAGTAACCTCGCGTGTAGAGCAGAGCTAGGAAGGTTT
>JAAAQI020106885.1:0-16088 GCA_011800005.2 Stichodactyla mertensii | reverse complement strand
AGTAGGAATTGGTGTACATAGGTCTGTTTATTACAGGTGGAGGAGGAATTGTGGATAAACGTTTTGGTTTTATTTTGGCGCATTTTGTGAAAAATTGGACCTGGAAATACGTCACAACGTAACAGCTCTATAGACCGATCCCCCCAACACTAGTTCCACCAATGAGAGCGTAACTTTTCCCCAAAGAAATATGGAGGGTCGGACAAACAAAACTACAAACCTCTCGATTTCAGGGACGTTTAAACATTTGTTGTCTATTTGTGTTTATGTTTTCCCGCGTTACACAACATAAAACTAAACCGTATAAAATTTTTAGTAATCAACATTTATTTCATAGCGCAATCTCGATAAAAAGTTTTGGTTTGTCCGACGTAGCAACAGTATCTATGGATCACGGGATTGTTTTTTTCGTCAGCGCAGATCATGGTGGTTCAAAGGTGGTGTCGTATTTAGCTATTAATGACTGCAAAATACTAAAAGATAAAACTTATTTTGAAAATAAAACATTTTTAAAAATGAATTCACAGCTCGTGCCCTCAATTCCTCTCGGTCTCAGATTTCAGATTTCAGATCTCCGACCGTCAATAAACAGGTGTTTTTCTCGGACTAAAAAAGTGAATTAGCGTTCTTTCCTATTCATATAAAAATATTTTAATGTTTCTACAGTGCTTACTACGGCAAAGACAAGGTACAGCTCGCATAAACAAACATCCATCTTATGATTAAGTACAAAAAAGACAGATCATATATTGTTCATATTACACTTTATAAGACAAGTGAAACCTCCCGTAAGCGACCACCCTATGTCACTGTTACAGCCAGGAGCGGTCGACCTTCAGAGGTCGTCTGGCAGTTTTTAAGTTAAGGCGGTCGGTTCCAAGAGGCTTATGGCAGACATATATATTCATTTAGATGTTACTTGAAGGCTGCTGAAGCGCTGTCTTGATATTTTTCTACTTTCTCCAGGATTCGACGTTGGGCAGCTTTTTGTTCTACCTACAGGAAGTTTTCCCGCCAGGGTGGGATCCTTCTTTTTCTTTTCATCCTCCTCTTCCCATTTCACTTTCATTTTTTCAAATTTCAGTTTCGCTTCTCCCAGAAGTTTTTCCTCTTCTTCTAAAGCTTTCAGTTCCTTTTCTTGCAGCCATGACTGATACTTCTGCTGAGACATTCTCCTTCGTCTTATTTTCTTCTCGGCTTCGCTTTTCTCCGCTTCTTCTTTTTCTTTCAGTTTTTCTTTCTCACGCTGACTTTCTCTGTGTTTATCTTCCAGCCATTCTTCAAACGATTTGCCCTTCACTTGTCTCCCAGTTCTCTCTGCGTCTTTTCGTTCCTCAATCTGTGACTGTTCATGCATTTGCCGCAGTTGTTCCATATCCTTGTCGTTCAGCCATTGCTGAAATGATCGGCGTCTGGTATTGGGGGACGCGGGCACGTGGAGCTGTTGGTTTTCAGGCATAGGAGCGAGATTAGATGCGGGTTGCTGAGCAACTGATTCCCGCCTCTTGGCTGCGATCCAGGCGTTCCATGGCAACTCCATTCGTTCTTCCGTTTCCATGGTTTTAGTGAGCAAGTGGTTATGTAACGATTCGTTCAGTGTGACCTCGCAAACCGACCTGTAGATACACAATTTATAGAGAATTAATAATATCTTCACACATATCTATACCTCTTTATGGGGATTACAAGGTCTTGTATTCTGTTAACCAGTTTTGTATTTACGACTAGAGTTGAGTTATTCTTCTAAATTCTACTGAGCGGTTTGCATCGTATGATTTTAAATTGTGGTTACCATCGAACACTTGGAAAATATTTTTGACCACTTTCTCAATAATTACAATTGATCCATTCTTGCTTTATCGCATTTAGTTGTGGAAGCCAATTTAAGGCTTTTGGGAAGCCATTTTAACGTCGGTTCTAAGAAACCATTATAGAGTCAATGTTAGCGTAAAGAAGCCATTTTGATGTCAGCACCTCGTTGGATGCCATCATTTCAGTGCAATAGCGATGCTTAGTGTGACTTAAGTCTTTTGCCAACCAGTAAACGTGAAAATATTACTATAGCTCGCACGCATTAGGTCAATGAAAATTTATTTCAAAAACTATTAGAATGATAGCAAGCCGTTGAATTTTATCGGCATATTTTAATTATAAAACATAAAAAGTATCATTTTACGACTTAACATATGAACATATGAAACTCGAGTGGCCTTTCTTGGTAGAAAGGTCCAAGTTGGGACTTGTAATTCACTCTTTTACCTTCAAAAAAGCTTCGAAATCTATAACGTTATTTAACGTTATTTAAAACAAGGATGACGGGGCGAACGGCGAATGGCGATCGGTGATTGGCGATTGCACGACCAAAAGGAACTGTAGAGCAATAAGAATTTCTTCACATTCATTTCTTAAATACTAAAACAATGTCTGCTGAAGATCTTCGCAGAAAGGTGCAGTTTAGGTATTTAAGAAAAGAATAAGAAAAAATATTTTATGCTCCACAGTTCCTTTTGGTCATGCAATCAACAATCACCGACCTGCATACCATTTGCCGTTCGATTCACCCCGCGGTCCACCTTTTTTGAAACACCTGTATTAAATATAAGATAATGTTAATCTGTCAGTTCGGAAATTTTCGACATTCAGTTCTTAGCTTTAATTTTTGATTATGTTAATAATTACTTCAATTTTCTCACTTGGTTGTTAAGTTAGTTTGAACGTAATCTCTTCAAAACACTTACCACGACAGACAGGTATGCAGAAACTGAAGGGAAGAAGACTTTTTTGGTTATTCACTCTCACAGTTGAAAATCTTGGTGAAGTATACAGTACGAGTGATCAAGACTAAGCAAGAATGAAAAATCGCCTGCAAAGAAAATCACGCTAACAATTCCTCAATGTGTTTTTATGTCTTGTTCGGTAGTCATAGCGTCGACGTTAGTTGATGGCTTAATACTTAATAAAACAACAGCTTCCTACATGTAATCCTTTGTTAATTTTACATTGAACTTGAGAACATTTTTTTAAAAGGAATAAATAGATTTTTTCCTCTTTTACAGTTTTAGCAAAAATCAGAATTTTTTCACTTTGGCAATGAAAAAGTTAAGAAGAAGGAAGAAAAAACCTCTCGCCAGTTCAAGCGAGTTTTATTTTGTTGTTGTTGATATTGTTGTTTCTATCTACATTTTGTTTACAAACTAGTTAATTACATTTTTCTCATCATGGAAATTATACCTCGCAAGTCTTATTAGATTCAGTGAAAACTAAGTTAAATGGACTAATTACGATCAGTTAATTAGATTAGAAAGGGGATAAAGGTGTTATGATGTACATGATGTACGTTTTAAAATAGTTTAAAGGTTACTGATGATTTATTGCTACTATATATGTCAAACAGTTAATCATGACATCAATTTTTTCTCAGAAATCTAAGATCTATTTTTTTCTTCGATAATATGCCTCAACAAATCTTTTCTTCATAGTTCAAAAAATTCGTCAGAAAGTCCGCGTCTTAACGTAAAGATTGCCCTGTACGTCAAGCCAGGCTTTGTAAATTTTTATTAATTTTATGTTTAAAATAATCCACCAGTTAATCCGGGCAGGAGTTTTTTAACTGGGCGTCTTTGTTTTCTTGTCATGAGAGATTAAATCATTCGCTAAAATTCAACAAGGAACCCACGTGCGTCACTAGATATCTCTTTGTTGTAATGGAAGAGGTTCAATGTGTTTTCCGGTGGGTTTTTGTCCCCGGTTCAATTACTTTACCATGTAATAGTTAAAAGAGTTTTATTAAAGAGCGGACATAGCAACAGGACTGGACTGAAAATAACCGCAGTCTGATACTGATGATATCTTTGACCTTAACTGGGGAGGGGGGGGGGGGTTGAATAAAGACTTTGAATACAGAAAAGAGCGTATTGCAAGAGGACGGCAGTTTTAATCTAATAAACGAATTTTAATTCAGGAAAATCCGATCATAATTTAACCATCTTTTAAAATCAGTGACAGTGAACTCTATATATGTTTTAATATTAACCCGATAAGTTGATCTCTTCTAAAATTATCATGATTATTTCTCAGCAAGTTCAGAGCCGATGATTATATCTTAAGATAACCCTCACTTATTGCAATAGCTTAAAATAGTAGATGCGTATGTCAATTTTATGAAGGGTGTGGGGAGAGGGGAGGGGGGAGGTAAAGCTACCTGTCTGTCTGTCCATTGGTCGTCATCGGCATCATTCCAACACTACCAATTAATTCAAAATCTATACAACTAATTAAACTAAGAAAGCTACAGCAGAAAAGCCTTCGAGACGTTGACATCGAAACGTCTCAGAAACGTCGTTCACTCTAGTATCGCTGTTTTTTAATTAAATGTTTACCAATAAGATCTTTTATCAGAAAGCTACAACTAGGCCGTTTAAAAGGGGTCCTGACCTTCTTGTAAATACACGTTCAGCCACTCAAAAGGTCTTGGATCTAGAGCATTCTATGCCGCTAAGCTGTCAAGACAAGCTAGCCTAGGAGATTACACACGTGACGTCATAGGGAGATCACACAGCATTAGCGATGTCAAACTATCTGCCTTGCTAACGTTAATGAGACCTGATCCTTAGAAGTTGATATCTGAAACTATCCCGCAGAGCTCGCAATATTTGTACTTTTTCATTAAAGCATATTGCTGACTGACAGCTTTTTTTAGAATCCTGCGTTCTAATAAATGGTTTAGCAGCATCTTAACCACACTATAATGTTCGCAACACACCTTAAGCTACTTAGACATAGTTTTCAACTGAGTAAAAAGAATAATAACAAGGTTTTAGACCGAACTTCAAACATCAACAAAGAAAAGAACAAAAAATAGTGTTTAAAACAACGGCAGTCAAAAAGTAATCTAACCCTTGCTCCGTGACGAATGCATCCTTGAAGCAAAAACAGACGACTATTTGACGAAAAAACAATCATTTGTTGTTCGTAAATGCTTTAATAGTTCCTTTGAAGATTCGTCTTGATCTTAGTTAGGCTTGAAATTTTTTTTGGATAACTACTACTGAATTAGAAGACGTCGAACGAATAAAATATAGAAAGAACCACATGAATGAGCTGGGCGAAACTTGATTACACTGCACTAGTAGCCTGGCTTAGCACATAGGCCTGTGCAAGTAGTTTATACTAGGATTTAAGACATCTTTTTGGATACGAATTAACATAATATTGATGCGCTAATAAGAACACGATTTAGCACCTGTGTACGCAGAACTCTAACCATCCCTTTGGAGTAACTGAAGTTACTCAGTCTATCTTACCTTGATTTCCCTCTATGCACTGGAACCTTGATTCCTTCATTGCCAACAGCTAGAGATCCCCTTCGAAAACGATCGAATTTTACTCCAGCGTTTCCAATATTTGGTGAAGCGAGAGCAAGTGGTTCTCTTCCCATTTTCGCGCGCATAGCAAACCGCGCCGTCATGCCAACAGCTCTGAAAGTTGTGTTCATAGGTCGACGAGCCAAAGGTGAGTTTGGAGCGCTCTTCGTGTTTGCGCTATTCTCTGTAAAGGGAGGTGATATTTCACTAGTTGGACTGGTCCTTGGTGAGACGACCGGTGACATATCTGGTGAATTTGGTGTACTGTACGAACGTATGACCAGCTTTCTTCCAGGTCTGTGCTGTACCTGGAAGACATTTTCAAGCGGCACAGCGTGACCAGTCAGAGATTTATGAGCCCCCAAACTTGGCAGTCGTGTTTTTCGTTCTGATTCCTCTCCCGAGCTTTCCTCTCCAACAATAATATTTGTCACTCTGCTATTTACGTTATAAATGCTCTGTTCGATCCCGCGTCTTTTACTGAGCAAATTCTGAGAAGGCACACTTGTAGGACTAAAGGTTTTGGAAAGAGATCTGGATAATTCGTCACTGGACAACTGAGTTGTGTAATCTACAGGTGCTGACCTTAATTCGTTTAAAGACATATCTGATGTCTTCTTCGCCTCTTCAAGTTCTTGCTCACCGGAAAAACACTTTATTTCTTCCTTAGAGTTTATATTTTTATCCTCGCATGTTTTTGTTTCTAAATTTCCAAGCAAAGTAGCTTTTTCGATGTCTTTGTCATCGCAGGTAATATCCTCTTTCGCATCGCCTTGCTCGTTTTGTTTATTTTTCTCAACAACTCTTTCACTACTAATGGCCTCGTTGTTTATTTTACGGTCCGTATTTGCTTGTCTTTGGTGGGGCCTTAAAGCTTCTTGAACAGTTTCTACTCTTTGTTCAGAATTCTTAGAACTCTCCTCTTGTGTGAGATTTGTATTTGTGTACTGGAGAAGTTTTTCTGCCAACTCTTCGTGGCCTAGTCTCTTCGCAATCTGACAAGCATTCTCTTCATTTACATCGCTATTTTCAAGAGATTCCAAACCTGAGCTCATTAAATGTTTAATTATGGTTTCCAAGCATTTTAAACTGCCACCCAAGGCGCACGCATGCAGCAAAGTTCTTCCCGTATCAGTAGCAGTACTCGAATTAACTTTGGTCTTCAGCTTTGCCATCCGAGTCACCAGATCATCCAGTCCACGACAGGCCCCCATGAAAAGGGCCACAAATATTCTCTCATCCTTTCCAACTTGCTGCATCGGTAATTGCACCCTCCGAAACACATTCTCAGTTTCGTTTTTCAAGATACAACAAATGAACTTGTTCCACCATATTGGTACTTGTAGTTTCACCGGTGCTTTTGGTGCCATAACGCAATCTTGGAGCTCACTTTTTCCGTCATCATCCATTAGGGAAATTTTCTGTAATTCTGTTGGGATGCCAAAACATGCTTCGCAGATGACCTTTAGTTCGCTAACCGTGCAGAGACTGCACACGTGGACCTTATTGCTAGCACCTGTTGGAAGAATCACTTCGATTTCCCGGGTTTTCTGTTGTGGAGACATATCTCCGTGCGACACCATCATAAAACTAATACACAATCCAAGATAGATTTACGCATCGTCTTTATAACCCCTCGATAACCCTTTCATGTTCCGACAGGTAGCGACCTGTCATTTACACTTTTAATCCTAAGACCAAGTTACATAGGTCAGCACTTGCTACTGACAGCAGAACAAAGGCACCGCTCTCTGTTGACGCGATTTGATTACCATCTCGTACGTGTCGTCGCCTATGACGTCACTGTAAGAGGGCAAACTACCTTGAGTCACGCTTTACATACAAGTAAAGAAGCAAGATAAACATGCCGACTTTTTGCCGGCCAGGCCTTCTACGATAACTTAAAGTGACAGCATTTTTTCAGACTATGAGTAAATAATATCAAGAATCGTGACTCGGAGGGTGTAGAAAAGGAAAACAAAACCCACATGAAGTTGCACACAAATAAAAGTTTCTTTTATCACGTTCATGAACTGGAATGTCATGTTCGCTTTTTGTCAAATATCGGGTCACATTTCTTCAGTCTGTTTCCGAATTTAAACTGGGTATTTGTTTTGCTTTACATAACTTTGTTGTTTAAAGAATAGCTATGAGAAGAACTGGTTCCCCGTTTAACTAAAATATGAGGTACTATTTTTTGTTCTTCTGCCTCTCTTGTTTTAACTCTTTTCTAAAAAAAAAATGAAAATTGATGCACCAGGAAACTGAGGGCGAAAATCAGGATGACAGTGGGGGGATAAATAAGAAGTAAAAACGTTTTTCCGTTTTAAAATTAAATTTATGCTTCTTAATTTGAAAATGGTTCCGAGTGGTGGTCTTAGTTGGGTAAGCAGTGGCTCAATGAATTAATTTCGTTTCTCCTTGGCATCGAAGAACTTAACTGGGACCAACTGTCTGAGCGTGCACTCTGCCCTGCTTGATCTCCTGTTAAGAAATCACATATTGGGGAGTCCCTGTGGAATCAAAGGTTGTTTGAGAGATTCTATTATTGAATGAGCTGGGTTACCTGTGGAACAACACCTGCACACGGCGCTCAAAGCATCACTGGTACCAGCTATACACCACCCGCTCGTAATACAAACACCAACGCTGCATTGTGGGTACATGACTTGTTTTGAACAATCGACAACAGAAGACAATAGGAGGTGTTTGGTTGATTTTTGATCTTCAACGAGAAAAGAAAAGAGTTGGGATCCTGTCAGATATATTCTTGCTGAACATGGCTGATATCAAATAGAAGAATTCAAAGGTAAAATCGGTCACATAATTTTTATTTGAAGTTCATACATTTTACATAAAAACATGCTACATAAAAATAAGAGCGCCTTTCAAAAAATATTCCTCATTTCAAAATATATTCATAGTAATATAAACTATATACGACTGATATTTTACGTATTTTTGAAAAATCATGATTATAAGTTTTCTGGCTTGGTCTTAAGATTTTTGCATCAGCGTCAGGGATAAAATAATAGAATTATTCTTTTGTTTTTTTTAATTTTTAATTTTTAATTTATTTTTAGCCAGGAAATCACTGACGAGTCAAGACAAGAAGTCCACAATGGTGGTGACTTTGCTTTTTCTGTTTATTTTGCCACAGGTTAGTCTATCACGAAACTAGCCATTACCATATACTACTAGATTTTTGTCCTATAGTAAAATTAATAAACGTGTGATAATTGGATAGGAACTAGTTAATCACTAAGCTCAAGCCAATTTTTAAAATTTAGATTAGAAAATAATAATAATGATAATGATATAGCGAAAAGATATGCTGATTTAAATAGCACGTCTACATTTCAAATCCAAACTTTAATAAAAGCCACTAGCCCGAGGGTGTTTCTGAAGGGGATGGGTACCTCTTATGGTCGACTTCAGTGGAATCGGAGAGTTTACCTAAAGATAGACCTTGACATAATTGGGGAATTAACGAAGAACAGCCTTAGTCAAATAAATCCGTGCAAATCACTTTTTGGAATAGGTATAGTTTTTTATTATTCAGTCTTCTTCCTATCAGAACTAATTTCGAATACTCAAGTAAGTACCTAACGAGCTGCATAGCAGGCGCCATTGGCAGCCATCTATCTTGCAGTCATGAGTTTGCAATACACCTCAATATTCAGATCAGCTAGGCTGTTAAACCAGCAGACATTCCCCTAATTTCTAATTTACAAATATATACACCTAATTGCAAAAACGTTGTCATAAAAAATAGTAAATTAGTAAATTTACCAATCAGGAATAAATTATCACTGATGTCAGAAGGGCTTGCCCAGCAAGCTCCATCAACATGCACTTCAAGGCAACATATAAAGCACACTCTAATAATAAATTCCAGCTATATATTTCTTAATTCGGTGGTAATTCCACTGTCACTCGCCTGATAAATTTACTAGTTTGACTCATGACAACGTTTTTACAATTACGTGTAGGTCAAGGAAGGGATGCATGGCAGTGGCCATGCGTACTGAGGATATATTGTATTTATTAATCATTATTGTGAAATAAAGGTCTTATCATTCAAATTAAAAAAAAAGTACTGAGGATAATAATGATCGCGCGACTCCAAGTCAACGACATGCAAAATCACCTTGCTTTATTCTCGTTTAGGTTACCCTTACAACATTATTGCATCGTCTGCCAGAAATCGGCAGTGACGTCACACAAGATCTTCTTGACAAGCTGGAATACGACGAGATCCTCAATAAACCATTAGCTGTTGGGTTCTTTCTGAGGGGTGCACGTGGACCCCCTGGACCAGATGGCCCGCGAGGACCCACTGGGTCTCAGGGTGTACAGGGTAACCAGGGATATCGCGGATATACGGGATTTAAAGGACGTCCTGGACCTCCTGGTATGATAGGTCCTAGAGGACCCCCAGGGCCTCCAGGGTTGTTCGGACCTAAAGGTTCTCCAGGACTGGTAGGACCCCCTGGACCTACCGGAGCACCGGGTCCCCAAGGACCTCATGGTTCTGCCACGGAATATCCTGTATTCATGGCCGCAACCGTAAGTCAGTAATCCCAATTTATTAATAGGAAAAATAGTTGTAAAAATGTTAGATATCTGATTTTATAGTGTGGTACAAGCAAAGCCCATCCACTGTGGACGAAAATCCAGAAGGTCTTGCTTGCAAAGAATTTGCCACTCTTTTACGTACTTCCTGATTTCTAAAAAATAAGATTCCTGCAACGGTGAGACTGATTTCACTGGGTTTGTCCAAGGCTATTATTTTGCTACATGTTTGTGCGTATATTGAGCCTCAAAACAACGTTTTGGGCGATCACGCTCGCATTTACATCAGTCATTGATTCCTCTGTAAGCTAACAAGCTGTAAAATTATTCGAAAGTGTTCAGTTGCGGGTCATGACGTCACATCTAAAATATTCAATTTTTTATCCTAGAATATAACTGTAGTTTGCGAAGGAGGACGTGTAGTTCTTCGTTGTGGTCCTCAACAACTCGTCAAAATAATTCACGCATTCTGGGGACGAGATAATTATTACACATGCGCAGAGAACAATTCCCCCAATAAGACCTCCAACCAGTTCAGCGAGATGGATCCAGATCACGTGTTGCGCACCCTCAAGTATTACTGCACGGACAAGGACTCTTGTCCAGTTTCTGCGAGGAGCGGGGTGTTTGGTGATACACAAGACCCAGGTGTTTCCAAGTACTTGAAAGTCTGGCACGAATGCATCCCGGATACCAGAGATTTCATGCAACAAGCGAAAATAAGATTCCGACGTGATGGTACTTCGGACAAGAAAAAGGAGAAACGCGAATTCTTTCTTCCGTTTCACGATCGGACCGAGACGAAGAACGAGCACAGCCGAGCGGTTGACGAGGGAGCAAACACTAAGGGCAGCGGAAACCACGCAGAGCATGCGCATTGGGACAAAAGCAACGAGCAAATCAACAAAACTACTACCATTGCGACTAAAAACAAAAGAGAAGATGACAAGAAGACGCATAAGAAATTGGCTCATATCCTGAATGAGCTTCTGCAACCATCGTCTTCTCTTAAAAAATATTAATGGGAAACTGAGATGTATGTTTGTTATATTTTGTAATATATATATTGTTTGTGTATTTGAATATATAGAATCAAATACGGTATATATATCTAAGATTTATGAAAGGAAAGAAAACTAAATAGGAAATAATAAACCAAAATGTATTTATATACGCAATTTAATTCTTAATATTTTTGAAGGATTTGCTTTTTTCTGACATCTGAAATCTAGAATCCACTGTCTTTCCTATAATTTTTCTGTGGCTATATATGACTAATAAGGTAAAGGCATAGCTGAACATGACGATTCAAAATACTACAAAACCCTATTCGATACGCGTAAAAAAGGTGCCTTCATTTGCCCATGCCGGGAATACCTCCTCGAGGTATTCTTGAAATCTCTTCATTTACTCCGTATGAGAGCCCAAATAATCTATGATTGCTTCGATACACAATGTTAGATTGCACCGTGTCGTGCCAACAGTCTCTATGCGCGTGTAAGTGGGCCGGGTTTTAGTCAAGGCGAGAAATCAAGCCGTTTACTTTCGTCCATTGTTTTTGAACATAGCAATATTGCGTTCGTTTTGCTTCCTTGCAACATCTAGCACCGCGTTGGGGGATTTTGACCGATCAACCCAGTCAGCCAACACCGCATTGACGGTTTTATCTTTTTTCTTCGTCACCGCAAAGCATTCATCCATTGCCTTCTGCATGTATTGGTCACAGTAGCTCTGCATCGTCCAGGTAGGTTTGGTCACGGAGAATCCAAACACGTCTAACTCCAACAGACCGTCATTGTATTTAAACTTATCGCAATTCTTGACGGTCTTGGATACAAGATCGCTGCAATCTCCTCCGACATCAGGCCAAGTTATCTTAACATCAATCTCGGCGGTCAAAATCCAGGGGTTACTGCGAAATTCAGACGATGTCTTGAACTTCATCAACTTCTCGCTCAAGAAGAGGAAGATTCTTTGGTTTGTGTTGATAGCATCCCTCAACGTAGGCCACCTGTAGTTCTTACCAAACTCAGCATTCGCTGTTAGGAATTTGGCTTTCTTGGTAACCGCTGTTGGCTTCCACCGAAGGTTTTTCACTTCTTCCAGTATGCTTTCGTAAATTTTCTGCGGTTTGAAGCTGACTTCAACATCACGACCAAACTTGATGACAATGACTTCGCTTCTGTGTTCTGGTTTGGAGAGCCAGTCGTTGATTTGCTGGAGAATCTTCTTGACTGGACCTGCGTATGCAGTCAAACCACCACCCATGTGACAGGCCCAAGCACCTTTAGTCCACCATTTGTCATAGTCCTAAAATGAAATTAGGTTACGAGCACTTCTTGATCGCAAGTCGAAAGTCTGTTCCCGGGAGTGCTTTCCCTTTACGGCCTCGGAAAAAGAAACCCCGGAAATTCCGGTTAAAAAAACAAATGGTATGTGTCATTCCGATCGGAAATTTCCGAATAAAACTCGATCTTCCGATCAAGGTAATCCACTTTTTCTGCTTTTTTTGGTTCTAACAGTAGACGCGTGTACCATGTGTTTTCCTGCTCTTTTTGGTTGGAAGACGCACGTACCATTTATCGTTGTTTTTTAGGAAACGAATCAGTCCAACCGGCTGGATTGGTTTAAATGGAAAGCACCCCGTTACTATGGGCTTTCCCTTCTTCAACTTTTTCTGATAGGCTTGTATAACAATGAAAACCAAACCCAAAATGAAACTAAAAACGACAAGATGGTTGGGCTCCTTGAGAGAGAAGGGACTGTTCATAAAATAAAGGGCGGGGGTGAGGTTAAAACTGGATTTGAAGGAGCTCTTTTTCTGATGGCCCAGTATAAAACGAGGTCGAAAAAGTTATGATCCCTCCCTGGTTTCTATACCTACATCTCTAATGTACAGTTTTGTAGACAGCCCCTTTCAAGAAGCTCAAGATTGGGTGAACCTATCCTCTGTTTTTAGCTCCCCTTTACTTTATAGCCAATCCCTAAGGCATGGAACTTAGACTTTGGAGGCAAACAATGCTCCTTCAAGTATGATCACGTTTTTTCTTTATCCTCGTGCATCACTTCTGCCATCACAGAACATTCAGTAACAATGCATCATTTGATGAAGATGATATCATTATCATCACACTCACAGTTTCATATTCATTCTCTCTCGCACAGCTCTGATACTGATTTGATTCGTTAAAGACAAAGCTGTCAAAGTGCGCAAAAGAGTATTGATTCTTCGTATGAAGTGATTTTGTACTATCAATCTCATTACCTTATCAACGTAGCACGTATCAATATCGAAATACCTAATACCATAATCCAATTGCTTGGTGAAGTCCCACTGCTGATTCCTCCAAAGACTAGAGCCGGCAAGAGTGCCTCCCCAGTGGTACAAATGACCGTTAAAACCAGAACCTGAGTTGTGAGTCCCGGGTAACGTGACTTGGTTTAGCCTCAGGTCGCATAGTTCTTTCATTCCATTGCATTTCAGGCCTGACGCCTCCTTGACGACCAGCAAGAAGCACCAAAAACTGATGCTAAGAACTGCAGATAAGGCACTCATTTTCTTGTTTCTGTTCTCACGAGGAAGAGCCTTCAGTTTTGCTACAGTAGATCTTTCCTTTTACCTGATCACGGAAGCAAATGTACAGTTAGTCCAATTATGAAAGAGACCGCGGCTGTTGGCGGAGAAAAGGTGAGTTAAGTTTCAGCAAATCATCTCTAGTGCATGTCAGTAATTTTGAATTGGTACGTATCGAAAGCGAGTTAACCCTTCTCCGAAACTTTTCCGAAGAAATAAGGCGATGCCGTTTGAAACACGCAACGAAATTAAAACGTGTGCAACAAAAAAAATGATCGCGAGTTCCCCAATACAGCAGGCATTACGTACAGCTAGCTCAAAGAAATAGGAATGACCCGCAAACCCAAACCACACTGAAAAAGATCTTGATCTTACTGCGGTTCTCAATATTTTGCGAACTCGGACATTTCAATGGCTTTTTGTAAAATTGATTTTTCGCTGCCGTCAATCTAAAATAATCAGTCGGTAAGCTTTGTATTTTGACTGGTGGCAGTCAAAAACCAAATTCCAACGGGCAGCTCGCAACTAACGAGTCCGCAGTCGAGAAACGCAGTAAAGGAAACATGTTTAAAATGCTTTAAGCTTAACCTATTGAGTTTCGTCTTTTCTCTGAATCTGATCTTCTTCGTTTTAAATAAGTGCGTCGTTGTCACAGGTTTATTTAAATGCTTAGTTTTGCTTTGCTTAAGCAGCCGAAGTGGTCAAAAGTCAAGACGCGCAAACTGTGACTGCGTAAAAATGATGATCATTTGACCTTTTTATGCGCTTCCAGCAGGTCAGTACTTTGGAGAACAAATCCCGGCATAGTAATAGATCGAGGATGGGTAAAAGAAAAAGCTGTGAAGGGGAGGGGTGGGGCTGTCTCCTTTCTCCGAGTTAAGTTGAAATATTCTTGTTTTAGTTGTTTAGAGCGTCTTTTTTTCTTGCACCAGTGAAATTATTTTCAAATTAATTACAGCGGTTCGTAAATGAAATTTTTTGCCTTCGCGCTTCAGGTTTTAGGGGTCACTTACCGTTGGGTGCCATAGTAGATGACCTGTGACATTCGGAAAACAAAGTCAAGTATACGTAAAAACAACTAATCGCTAATGTGGCTGAATCTCCCCTTGATACTTCAGCCTTGAGGGGTCAGTGTCCATCTCTTTGACAGATAGATGACCTGTGGCCAGATAGACTGAACAAGCTTAGCGCACCAAGGATGTGAAGGGGCGGAGAATATATGGGTCAGTTAATTCTTTTAGTTCAGGTACAAATAACGGATTAATAGCGGATTTGGCCGTGGAATTTCCAAGGAGTGGCTCTTTATCCACTAAAAAATCCAATTGCAGGGACGTACCAAGGATTTTCCAAAGAGGGGGGGGGGGGGCAAAATCAAAAAATAGCAAAACCACCGAACCAAAAAAAAAAAGAAAGAGGGGGCTTGCCTCCTTGGAATGTTGATTTTTGCTGATGGGGGAAGACCGGAGAAAAACCCTCGGAGCACAGGAGAGAACCAACAAACAACTCTACTCACATGTGATAGCAAGTCCGAATATCGAACCCGAGACCACAGCGGTGAGAGGCGAGTGCTCTTACCACGACGCCACCCGTGCTTCCCTAAAATGCTTGCCTCATTTATTGATCTTTAACATTAACCGAGAGGCCATACCTTTAGAGCAGTTTTCATATTAGCGGAAAACGTTATGGAACTAAACCTATGAAATAGTTATTAGTCTAATAGAGATTAGAGTACACTAATTTCATTGTTTTCTTTTCTGCCTATTTGTCTTTTAGACTTTAACTATTAGTTTCTGTTTCATGGGTTACATGTACGTAAGTGCCATCACTCTCTCACATCAATCAGGAAGCTACAGTACATGTACTGTATGATACTACATCTCAGTAAAATTCTCGAAAGAAAATCATGGATTTTTAATTAAGTTGATCACAGTATTTCAATAACAATACAGTCAGAAAGCTAAAGCAAATAATAATTTGACAATCCATCTGGTATTGATTCAAGAGAAATTGAAATAGTTCCAGTGACTGTGGAACACCGTTTAGACTTGATGTTTTATTATTATAATCATAGTTTTTCCAAGTAAACCCTGGAACTATGTGTACATTTATTTATCAATCTTTCGTCAAGATAACAGAGAATATAGCATAGTTGTAGCTGAGTAAAAAAGGAAGTCAAAAAGAAAGGACAAGGTATATAACAGAAATGAATTATAGGTGATTATAAACACAAAATCCATTAAAAATAATAAAAAATATACTTGGCAAGTATTGTTGAAAATGTAAAGCAATACTGTTTTGTAGATTTTGGCCAAGAAAACCAGGAATTCAAACAGTTTTATAATGCATTTAGATTAAACAAACTACTGGTAGTGGACTATCACAAATACTGCATTCTGATTAGCTATACTATTAGTGATAGTTCACTAGTAGTGAAAAGCAAACAATGGTGTTTGCCTCACGTTTTGCCAAGATTTTGATGACTTTTGCTGTTATGATAGTGTGCTTTCAGTCACACTGTTGAATAGTTGACGTCACCTAAATTAGATAACTAACTTACTATTTTAGGTGACGTCACC
>JAAAQI020106774.1:0-16089 GCA_011800005.2 Stichodactyla mertensii | reverse complement strand
CAATCAATTTTCATTTTTAGCAGCTTGTTATGAAATATCTCTTAACAATCGGGAAAGAATATCTGAAAGAATTTTCTATGCGTATTCAAGTAGATAAAAATAAACTGGGAGCTCCGCTATTAGGCAATACCTAATTTATATATTAGTATGGGAGTTCATGGCGTCTGAGAGGATTTTCTTATTGGTCTCATGTAAACAAGGATTAAGATGGAGAGTGGTATAACTTCGTACTGACCTAATTATAAGTTCTTGCCGGTCTCAGTCCTTGCTTGACACGCTTTCATGTATAAACTATGTCCAGTCGCGCGTCGACGATGTTTTCTGGAGATTGAATGCCGTGTAGCCATGAAGTAATGTTTAGACTAAATGCTCGATCAACGGTCGTGTCGAGCGTTGGCGTGAACGTGAACGAACGTGATGTGCACCAAATTTCAGACATTCTGATTGGATGAGTAAGCGTGATTTCCGAGAACTCGCCATGGCATGTTCTTGTAAATAAAACCTCGCCAGTTTCAATTTTTGTTTTTATTTTTTAAACATTTAATAAAAAACTAAATTGTTTGACAAAAAGGAAACTTTTTGAGTTAAGTTTCCTAGAATTTCGCTAAAGCTTTTGAGCTCCCTTTGGGGGAGGGGGGAGGGGCATCGATTGCGGAAATAGAACGCAAGAGTCTTATAATTGATGCGTTAAGAATGGCAGTAATGCCACTGTAAAAGTTGCTTTGGAGCTTTAAGAAACCATCAACCATTACAGTTAAAGTACTCTGAAGCTCTTGGGAATGAGGAAATCGTATTTGGAGGGGTCTCTAGGCAGAGGAGGTGACGATGTCTTCTTCATCTGAGCCTGATGATCAAATTTATTCAAGAAGCTTGATTAACGAATTTGACAAATTTATGATAAAAATCGCCCTCGAACTTGTACAAGAAGACATAAGAATTATAAAATTCTTGATTGGTGAACGCATAACCAACGATAAATTATCTTCTATTGAGGAAGGAATACAATTGGTCAGTGTTTTGAAGAAGGACAGATTGCTTTCCGAGAACAACTTGGACTTGTTTATTGAATTGTTAAAGGAAAGTCGAAGAGTAGATTTGGCGAATAGAGTGAAGAAATATCAAAGTACGTCGGTCAACATAGTAAGAAATGCTCCACAAGCTCAAATAAAAGAAAGACTTCCAGGTAAACCTAGTCTTATTTAAAAATATTCAGCTGAATTCATGTTTTAAAAAAACTTGCAAGGAAGGGCTTTTGTACTAACAGGTCACGTGACCAGAATCCCTTAAATCAACCACCAGTCCCAAAATGAACTCCAGAAATGGAAAGAGCTTCAGCTCAAAATGTTTGACACAGGAGAAATGGCAGGGAATATGTGTGCTTGGCAGCAAGCTCATGCAGTCATTTTTCCATACAAATCCTTAGGGAGCATTAGATTTATGTCATTTCTCCTGTGGGCTGAAACGTCTTTACCTTCCTACTAAATTTGATACTATAAACTCCCTCATTGAGGGGGATTGGAATTTCCAAGGGGTGGGGAGGGTCTGACGAGGGTATATTGTGTAGTACCAGCTGGAGGGGGTACTCCATCTGGTTAGCTCAGTTGGTAGAGCATTCAATTGGTCTCTCATGCAGGAAGGTGTGGGTTCAAGCCCCAGCTGGACCAACACTCAGGGTCTTAAAATAACTGAGGAGGTGCTACCTTTGTAATTACATCTGCAAATGGTTAGACCTTCGGTTCTCCTCAGATAAGGACTTTAAACCGTAGGCCCTGTCTCCCATCCCTTCCTTAGCCTGTATGCGAGGGACATTAAAGAACCTGTTGAACTATTGGCATAAGAGTAGGGGACTGTCTCCCGGTTCAACAGCCTACCCCAATTTGGAGGCATAACATACTAATACTAATTATCTACTCCTGATTGTAAGCTGCACAGCTGCCTATGGCACCTTAATATGCAGCCTGTAAAGTCCTCCACTGAAAAATGATTGTATTGCATGTTGAGACAGTTGTGAAATGTGCTATATACTTTTCTTTACTTCCTATATATATATATTGGCCTTGGGGATGCTGCTGCCTGAAAGAGGAACCTGTTTAGGCCAAAGGTATATAAAAGGGTTGGGAATTTGTGAGTTTTGGTATAGAAAAGGGTTGGGAATTTTTGTTTTTTGGCATTGAAAAGGGTGCGAATTAAAATGGTTGTATAAGGCAAAGCTGGTAGGTATATAAAAGAGGTACCCTTTCAGGCAAAGGTACGTGAAAGGGGTACCTTTTTTGCAGAAATTTAGTATATAAAAGGGTAAGGGGTCCAGATTCTGGGCAGAGCATCCCTTTACATAATGGTTGGAAGTACCCCCCCCACCCCCCTGGAGCACCAGAAAATATCCACACCTTTTCCAGTGGGATTGGAATTTCTAAAGGCTGCAGGGGTTTTGAAAATCTGTCATATGATACATGTACATAAATCAGGGCTCAAAATAACTTTTCATTTTGATACTGGACTTTCTAGGTTTTCTTCAAGGCTGGATTTTAGCAAAGGCTTAGTATTGTTTCAATTGGAGAAATAACATACATGTATTAATCATCCACTTATAATTGTAAGCTGCCATTAATGCCACTTTAAAATACACCTGTAAGTCCTTTATTGACAATATTGATTGTAAAGCTCATTGAAAGTTACATTTAGTACTCTATTACTTTTTATTTTATTCTCTTTTATATATACATATTTGACCATTTTGCCTTAACAGTATTTTCAAACTTCGAGCATGTTGAGAAAATAAACTGCACAATGATATGTGCTGAATTTGAACATCTTTTGTTTTCAGTTATTTTTTGGGTTAATCAAATAAAGCAGGTATGAGTTTGTGAGGTAGTAAAAGGTAAAAAGGTAAAGGTAATTTATTTTACTTTGATAACGTGGGGAGTGGTTGCCCAATTCTCCTGAGCCAAGGGCTTCGTATAAAGAGCTCGAAGGTGCACCCTTTACCCCCTCTTTCCATCGGTGCTCCATTTTACGGGTATTTAAAGCTAATTAAAGCTACACAGAATGAAAAGAAGTTGAAACAAGGATGCGAGGTCACTGGGAATCAAACCTGGACCTCATGCACAGAAGGCAGCACACTAACCAACTGAGCCATCCTGAGGTATCACTAGATGCATGCATGCATCCCTGACAATTAACTTGAAAAAAGTTTTTTATTAAATTTATCGTAAACAAAAGATGTTCGAATTCAGCAAATACCATTGTGCAGTTTATTGTCTTAACATGCATGAAGTTGGAAAGTAGTGTTAAGACAAAAAGGTCTATTAAAATATTAAAATTCTTAACCAATGATAGGAATCACTGGCAAACCTGTTAAAGTTACCAGTTGACTGTTACCAATGACTGCATTAATTGATCCAATATATAAATGTATGAATCTTTTCTTAATTTTTCTTTCATGTTTTAGCTCCAGAAATGGAAACCCTCTTCTTGGTGATAACAGGAGAGCCTGAAAGCATTACTGCTCCTAAAATAGATTACATTAAAGCAAAAATATGTGCAGCACTTCATTTAAAAAAATCTGAAGTCTTTTATATTGAAGTCAGTCAAGATAAGGAGAGTTCTATTTACTCTCAAATCAGCTTTCAACTACCAGAAACAGAGGAGAAAATAAATCAGCTGCAAATGGATGCAGTGTACAAAAAACCATGGCTAACTGACTTGCATGTTGTTGAGCTTACTGTTGATAATAAATCCTGCATAAAAATAGCAGAAAAGGAAAAGAAATCACCAAAAGACCCCAAGAAAAGAAATGGTGAAATGCAATCAAGGCCTGCCCTCCCCAGGGTACAAAGTGTATTGGGTAAGTACTAAGGGACTGGTCATAAAGTACAGGGGGTGGGGGGTGGGGCTGAGCTGGGAAAATCCAAACTTCCAATGAATAAATTTTCCTGGCCCACCCTTCAGTCTGTACGTAATTACAAGTAGCCCCTCGCTTGACCAGGTGCACAGTAATTGGTTATAACCCCTAATGTATTGCATGATTCCTCTTGACCCACCCTTTTTCCCTGTGCTTGAAAATGATGGCCCACCCCCTCTTTTTTCCAGCCCCCCCCCCGTACTTTATGACCAGTCCCTAAAGAATGCTTTTTTATACCACAATACTTTTTCTGGTTGGTATTTTTGGAAAATCAAAATTTTATGAAATTAAATGGGTTTTTTGTCTACAAATTAAGGACCTCATATGAAGTGGGCTGGTTTTGGTTGAGTGGCCAGCTTGGCTAACTGGTACTGGCAAGTTTTTTATATTCTAACTCTTGAACGAATATAAATTATTTTCAAACTTAATTACATTCATTACAATGAGACAGTATAAGGAATATATTGGCCTCTTTATTGGTTATGACAATTTTCTTTTTAAATTTTACCGTAGCTAGGCATTTAGAGATACCTTTGATGATTTACATTTAACTGACATTCACTTATACATCCACCATCTCATATCCCATGGGTATACAGCTTAGAACAACACCGCTTGTATGCAGACACTCCATACTCTAGAAAATACATCTCTATGGAACTGGTAATAAGTCCTAGCTGTCATATGCCTATAACTCTGATGTCAGGGTAGGCTTTACATTTGAAACACAGCTGCTACGTACTATGCAAAAACTAAATTATGCAATCATTTTTATAGGATCCACACAAGTGGGAATTAATTTCAATTGTACGGAAAAATCATATGATTGCTTGTATACTTGAAAAAATGTGTTAATTTTGATTTTTGATTACTTTTTCCTGCTGTATTCATGGTTAAAATCACTGCTCTCAGGCAATCAGAATTGGAAAAATTATTCAATATGTATAATACTTATTATGTACAGCTATGTTAATTGATTGCTCCTTGGAATAAACCTGGGAATTTAACTTCAATAACTTTAATTTAACTCAAGCTGTGAATTTTTTGGGAATCGTTAACAGCTGACCCATGTAGAATGAATACTGAGAAAACTGTCCATGAATTAATTTTTTGTTTGTTTATTTCTAATTTTCTAGCATTAGATCCAGAGCTAAAGATTCATTGCAGTCAAACATTTGACACCATACTTGCAATCCATCTTCCTGTGGGACATGAATTAAAGAAGCTTAAATCAATGCTATGGCGGTGTGAATCAGCTATGAAAATCTACCACTCTCAACACAAGCATTCTGTCGACTCTCGGCTTGCAGTTATCCGGTTTGGTGACCATTCATCTGTACCCATACGCTTTCCTGAAGAACAGAAGATTACTTTCCTTGAGAAAGATTTATCACGTGGTCTGGAATTCTTGTCTCGTGTTACACCTGATAGTGTTTGTGGAGGTATGGAAGCTTCAGGAATAGCAGATGCCTTGGTTGAAGCTTGTGGTCTTGGAAAGAAAATGCGAAGAGAAGCTACTAAACTATGCATCATTGTTCGTAAGTATTCACAAACAAGAAAATTAAGCTATGTGAGGCACTCATCTGACATTCTGTGGCAATAGACCTAATCACCTTGGGCATAATGTTTTCCCATTTCAGACCACATGTCATTCCCTTGAGAATACAATTCTTTGTTTGAGGCTCCTCCATATTAATGTCTCCTTCCCAAGCAAGAAACAATTAAAAAATTATATTTTCAAGGGAATGTTACCTCACTGATCTGAAATCGGTAAACATTATGCCCAAGGTGATTAGGTCTATTGCATATTTGAAAGATGGTAACGATGGTTTTTTGATGGTTATGACAATGGTGATGATGATAATGTAAGTGTTATATGAGTTTTTATTTATTATTTATAATGATGGTGATGATGATGATGATGATGATGTGGTGGTGGTGGTGGTGGTGATGATGATCGATGGTGATGTCTTGATGTAAATTATGAGGCTGATGATGGTCATGATAAGCATCACAACATCCTTGATAGATCACAGCACATTCAGTAAAAACCAGGGTCACACTCATGAGCAGGACACCATTATTCTTTGCAGTCTTACAAAAACTAGCATCTACTGGCACTGAAGAAACTACATGTATATTTATACATTTTACTATCTCAATTCTGATTGGCCAAGAGGCTGCCTACAGCTAATTCATTATCTACAGAAAAAAATCAGCGTATATGGGATTCATCATGTCAAGTTCAAAGTCCAAGTGGTGGATGCACACTTAAGAAATAGATTCGTAATAGACCTTTTTCGAATTCGCAAAATACCTGCTTTACGTCTAGATTAAAGACTTGTTTTTGCACGGTTAGTCTTGTTTCAGTGTCAAAATATTCATAAATACCAACGATAAACAAACACTTTGAAATTCCATGGACCTTCACTAAATTACTTGAATATTCTACACAAAAATGAGGCTAACCCTGCATAACAGAGAACTCGAAACTGGAGTATTGCAAATGATAAGAATTTCTTAAATTTTCAAAATATATAATAAAACAATTATAGAATTTGGTTTTCACATGACCTCGTAAACTATCAAGATCTGAAGTCTGTGTTTTCTACCTCAGCCTGGGTCTTTGGCAGATCGCAGACCTCAGTCTTGATAATTTAAGATATCATAAGAAAACAGAATTCAATAACTGCTTTATAATATCTTCATGTTTTGTTCTTTATCATGAATTTGTCTGAAATATTTCTAGATTTTCTTTCTACAAATTCTGCTGACCTGGAACACTACAGTTGTCCCTGTGGGTATGATTTAGTATACCAAAGCCATGTCTTAGCCGCACATGCAATACCATTGTATATCATTGGTATTGACCTGGACAGAAGGCTGGCCAGCCATAAACAAGTAGAAGAGAACTACCTTCTATCTGGTATCACTGCTATTACTGGCGGGAGATATTTCCAAATTCAAGATATATGTGCCTTAAAGAAGGTTAGCCAGCAAACTTTCAGCTAAAGACCCTTGAATTTGTTTCTGTGTACAAGGGACTTGTTAGAAATTAATTAGCAGGGGGTGGGAGTGGAAAACAGAGGTGAGTCACAGCTTTTTGAGCCCTTCAAAAGGCAGGGTTACAAAAATTTATGCCATGTGATCATAAAGAGATATTTTATCTATGACAAGAATATGAACCAAGTATGAAAATTATGGCATACAAAACATATTTTAGGAAAAGCCCTA
Organism: Stichodactyla mertensii; assembly: GCA_011800005.2. NCBI lineage: Eukaryota > Metazoa > Cnidaria > Anthozoa > Actiniaria > Stichodactylidae > Stichodactyla > Stichodactyla mertensii. The sequence continues at coordinate 8,954 of JAAAQI020106774.1, read as the reverse complement.
GGGGAAAGTCATCTTATTTTCATCACTTCATTGAAAATCTCCGCACCCCTGCTCCCCTGCTAATTTCTGGCAAGTCCCTAAGATCCCTTGAATTTGTTCCAGTATAAGGGACTGGTCATAAAGTACAGGGGCCTGGAAAAAAAGAGGGGGAGCATCATTTTCAAGCACAGGAAAAAGGGTGGGTCAAGAGGAATCATGCAATATATTGGGGGAGGGTCACCTCATAAAATTGTACTCTTGTATATAAAGGTCCAGTTTGTTTATCCACCCATCCTTCCACAAATCTATCCCTTATTTCATTCATACTCATTTATTCAACTCTTTATCCATGCGACCATCTATGTAAACTTTTATCCATCAATCCATCCATTCACCTATCATTTTTTCATTCCGCCATCCGTTCTTTCATTGATTCATGTAATTTGCCTTTAAGAGGGGAAGGCCGCCTATCGTAGTATTCTTAAGCACACTTAATATGTCATCACTTAAATAAGTGAACGGCCATGTTTTGGGAAGGACCAGCTTTATTTTCCTATCTTGTAGAAGAGAAACTCTCACCCCTGATCCTCCTGTTTGTTATGCCCTTTAAAGCTGATACAATGCATCATCAAGGAAAACAATTCCATAGAAAAGAATATGGGAACAGTTAATGATGTCGTCATCACTGAAATAAACAAGCAGTATGGAGATGTCAATGAGGTCCATCTTGCAGAACACCTGAAAAACTCATGCTTACAGTTTTGCAGAATCGACTGCATTAGAGAAAATGGGAAGCCTCTGACACCAGTTTCCCAGATATCGCAGCGAGTATCATGGGCTGACAGCCTTGATGATGCAATCACTGCCGTGAATAGCATAAAAAAGCACATGAGTACAAGGAATGATCAGAGCACTTCCAAGCGAAACTCAAGTCCTCCTTCAGAATCAACAGCAAGTGGTTACAGTGGAATTAAGAAGCCCAGCGAGATTATCATCGTGAACCAGAATCCAGATTTGGAGATTTCAGCTCGCATGGTGAGAAGGCAGATTGAGAGGAGTGCGTACTACAGACCAACCACAGAGAAAACTAATAGCAGTTAATCTCACTGAAACATTACATGAAAGTTACTGGCCTGAGATGTAGCCAGTGCAGGGCTCGAAACAGCGCAACCTGCTAGGAAATGCAGGTCAAATTTTACTACCTGCAAGCAAAATAATTTTGAACTGCCAAATAGAAAATAACATAGCCGATTAAAACTTTTGCTTCACCAAAGAGATCTGGGATTTTTTAATTTTAATTTTATTTTTATTTTGAGCCCTGCACTGATTCACTTAAAACGAAACTGTTATTTAGTGAAGTGGCAAGGACATGAATTACCCTTTTTAATTATGATGTCATGGCTTGTTTACGAGGGACACAGAATCCTACCCAACAATAGAATTTTGAACAAAATTGGCTCTGAATTTTGAAATTGTCTGGTTTCCAGATGTAAAATGTACTGATGTTTAATACACAATATTAACTGTATTTTGTGGCTGTTATCACTTTTCTATGGCCTACAAAACACATTTTTTTTAATATCAATTTTCTTTACATCACTGTTTTGTCCCTCTCCCACGACCATGATACTAATGACGACGTAATCAAATAAGGCAATAGAGTGATTTTCCTTCGACCGTGAAAGAAAAATGACTATATAGTTTGTACTAGTTGATAAAGAACAAAAGAAAACAATAGGTTTAGACTCTACTACTAACTATTAGTTTGCCTATTCTTTCTCGGTCGAAGGAAAATCACTTTAGCACATTTTGGATTAGTTAATGAAACAATGTTGGTCACCCTGTGGATGACCATGGATGAGGCAATAGCTGTATGTTATTACGGATACATGCAAATGAGATGCAAATGAACCATTATTACATTGTATGTGACCCGATAGACCTATATGACATAAACATGAAAAGAGGTCTAAGAGCCATGACTTCATGTCACATAAAGTATATTGAATTTATAGAGAAAGAATTGATAGAGAAATGTTCACTAAAAATGTCTTTTAAAAAATGACATAATATCACATATTTCATAGTTGTAAGAAATATAAAATATATAGTTTTTTATAGAATATTTTAGCTTTATAAAATGCTTTTCCATGTTCTATGCTGTTTTATAAACACGCGGGATGCAGGGAAAACATGAGAAATTTTTTAGAATCACGAGTCGTAAGCTTTTGAAAAGTCTGAGGTACTTAAGAGCCTTTTACACTGTACAATTTCTCAGCAACTTGTCTCGCAATGCTTGAAAATGTAGCGTTGCAGGTTGCCGAGGTGAGGTGTTACACTGCAACGCGATCTCAGCTTGCAACGATTCTTCGCCGAGGCAGGCTGAGGAGAACTCATAATAGCGCCATCTTGGATGATTACGAAACTGTGCGCATGCGCTCTTGAAAAATACGCCTTACAATTGCGAGAAAAGTTGCTGGAGGGGTGATATATTGTGCAACGGCGTGGAAAGTTGCTGCAATCCGTTGCGAAAAGTAGAACTGAGTTCTACTTCTGTGCAACGGCTGCGCGCAACAAAAAACATTGCCGTTACACTGTGCAACTCTCAGCAACTTTTCTCGCAACAGCGTAAATGCCGGACAAGTTGCCGCTGAGAAAATTGCGCAGTGTAACGGGACCTTTACTTTTGTATTTTGTAAACATCATTTGGGAATAACGACTTAAGAAGAAAATATAAGTACATTTACCACATGTATGTTCTAGTGTAATCTTTGGGGGGTCCCCCTGCGCCACAAGGCCGAAGTGACTTCCGGTATATAACACGCAACCATTAATCATTTAATCCGCCGCCTACTTCATCTTTCTGCACTGTAACCAACTTCGTCATCCTACTGATCCCGCCACAGTCCTATCAATGTACTCTCACCTAAAGCAAAACGCTATCTGGAGTAACTTGACGCCATATCATTCCTCCTGTCTTCCCCGCCTTCTTACCGCATCCCCCCCCCCTGGACCTGAAACTCAGGTTACTAGAATGACAAAAAGAGAGAAAGATCGATTCCAGCATTCACACTGCTGAATTTTTTACTTGGGGAAGGGGACTAGGGGGGTGCTCCCAAGGTTTTTCGGGATTTTGATCTTGTAAAGGGTATACGATTTCCATTATCTTTTCTTGAACTGTCTATCTAGTACTCTTGCTGTCAAATTCGCTGATGAAGAAAAAGCAGCCTCGATAGCGTGCGAGTTCGACGTGATAAATTGCAACTTTTGCAACTTATCACTGCAACTTTTTCTGCATATATGGGATTTATCATGTCGAGTTTAAAGTCAAAGTGTTTGACGTGCGCTTAAAAAATAGATTTGTAAACGCAAAATATAAGAATTTCCATTGCCTAATTGAAAACATAATAAAAGAATTGTTGAATTCAGGTTTCGCATGATATCGTAAATTATCAATACCTCGAGTCTGCGTCATCCAACTCAGCCTACCTCCTGGGTTTGTGAGGGCTGGGTTTGTTATTGCATGCCGCGACAGCGCGAGTCCGTTGAGTTGCGAGTAAAGGAATAGGACGCTTGCATAATGGTGTCATTTGACCTCTACTACCAGAATGCTTCGCGTATTTTCTTTCGTATTCAAATTTGTATTTCCTCATGAGAATAGTAAGAAAATTGGTGCTAATCAACTCAACAAAACCAAGTGTGCTGGTAGTAGAGATTCATGACACAATAACTAAGCAAGTGTCCTGTTTTATATAATTACATCAGTTACTCGTCTATACACACACATTACTCTCCTCGCACACATTACTCTCGTACACAAATACATTACTAAAAGCTTTAAAGTAGCACTATTTACGAGTTTGTCTTTGTAAAGCTTTCGTGTTACCTCGCATGATTCGTGTTCCCTAGTTAAGCCGTCTTCCTTAATCAGTTATATAAGTGTACGTGGATGTTATTGCATTCGGACGGCTGCGAACTAGTTTACTGGACAAGCGTGGCAACTGCCCCTTATACCGTGAGGGTGGAGTCACAAGTCTTGAAGGACAAATGCCAATCTTGGACAGTATATTGTGGTATGTCGTGAACCTCACGGTTCAGCCCAGTTGTAACTAAGAAGAACTAACTTTGGAGTTTTCTACAGCCTCATCATAAAATGCATAACTAAGTGCCAAGTGCAAGGAATAGGTAATTGTACATCAACCTAGCTATGAAAAGAAATCTAAGTTGAACTTAGTTCGTTGCGAGAATAACCCAGTCTAAGGAAGCGTTCACAAAAACGCTGAGCAGTGGGGGGCTGAGGAGAAATTGTGGGGTCCCCCAAAAATTGGAGATGTATAAGGGGGGGGAGGGGGGATATGTAAATAATTCTTCATTTCATATCATTATGAAATTTTTAAGTAACAAGAGAAGAGCAGAGTGACTGGCTGTATTACTGATGGCAGAAACGTAAGGTTTGAAAATGATTTTATTACGAAATTAAGGCTTAGTGGTGGGGTGGGGGTGTTTCAAATTATGGAGGTTCTAAAAGGGGGTTCCTGAAATTTTTGAATGAAGTAAGTGGGGTCCTCCAAATTTTTTCAATAGAGAATAGTTTCTCATCAGTCCCCCTCCCCCCCCCGAACAAGTTTTTGTGAACGCTCCCTAAAGTTTGGAAGTAGTACAGAAAATATCGTAAACAAATCATAATTAAGATAAAATGTGGAAATAATATTTAAGGACAACCCAGATTCCAGCGTCTGTGGTAACCGCGTTTCCCATGAAATAAAAAGTAATTTCAAAGTAGAGAACATGTTACGAAGATTGCACGCTGATGCGCACATGGCTGAGCAATACCCGAAGTACTTCAAGTACTCCTGAGAGACCGTTACAATTGTGACCGATTTCAAAACGTACTGTTTAGACATCTGATACTGCTCCTATTAAACTAATCTTGACTTATTGTGCATATCATGTTTAATTAATTGCCAAAATGCGCAGATAAATACTAAAAGTAAGTTCTTCTAACACTATTAAAAATATGTGAAGTTATGTTCCGTCACAGGTTGAACAAACGATGGCTAATGAAGATCACATCTCCAATTAGCAATTCGAAGTCATTTTTCTATGGTCTGTACTGTAATCGAACGTAGAAATAACGTCACAAATGATCAAAACCAACAAAACTCAAGTGGAACAACGAGTGCAGCAAGCGAAGTTCATCATAAAAGAACAATTCCCAAGAGAATGTCACGCGGTCTGGAATGGGCAATCACCACTGAAAAGCGAGCAGCCTCAAAACCTCTAAAAACCTTTCCTTTTTTAAAAAAATAAATGTACTTTTATATACAACTATCCGCTACTGTTTGTTTTTACAGTCAATTTCCCTGATGAAGAGGGAGCACCCTCGAACGCCTGAATATCTTTATTGATAAAAAATAATAATTAAAAAAGTCTACATATTATATAACCATCTGCTACTGTTTGTTTTTACAATAGCAAAATTTTCTCATGTGTGGATGCGAGTCCATTATACACTTGGGCTGATCGCCATATTTGTCAAGTCTGCTCATCTGAGGATTGACATGAGGCGTCATACTGCTCACGTGACCTGTGACCTCATAGATACCATTATTGGGTGACGTCACGACTTGAGCTTGGTAATTACACATTCCTAGAAAAAGATAAACCATATTTAGTGAGGGGAATATTTTAGGCGTAATGTTTTCCCTGCATTTCAAATCACATTATATCTCGGAATACCTGAAAAGGTAGCGTACGAAAATTACTGAATTAATTCTAAAAAGCCGCCATTTTGTTGCCTCGAATTAATTCCTAAAGCGCAGTCGCGAAAGTACGCGTCTGACAGGGGGAAAAGATAACAATGAAAATTTATTTTTTTCCCTGGACACCCAGCGTGATTGTTCAGAAGAGGACATCATTTTAATAACAATTTCCATTTTCTAAATCCTTACACCCTCCCTCTCTGGTCAGATTCTTTATAACTCCTCCGGCTGGCTGATAAAGTGTGAGTGAAGTGGTCACGGGCACTCCCTAGGATCATCCCCCGCCAGATACGCCCCTGCCTCGACAACATTCTTTTCATGCTTTCCCGCTGGACAAGAAGCGGCTGAGAAAGATTTTGATTTTGTTTGTTTGTTTGTCTGTCTGTCTGTTTTTGTTTTTTCAATGTTCCATAATGCTTAATTACATTTAAAGGTGATGTTACATATCAAATATTAATGGTTGCTAGCCGGCCCGGTTTTTTCTCCGTACGGACCGGCTCATCCGAACCGCTCACAGTTACATGGACTTAGAAGGGATTCCGAACCGGGAAAAAATAAAAACGTTATTAAACGGCTTAGGTCGGTCCGTATTGAGAAGATATTTGCCCCGGACTTGAAAACGTTTTCAATACGGACCTTCCAGCCGTTTAATAACATATATAGATTGGCGAGTTTGAGACTTCAAAGAGGTTTTTAGATAATTCCACAGAAGTTTCCCGATAGTCGGTGGAAGGCAAAAATGGCCAACTTTTTTCTGGTCACTCTAAAGCGTGCGTGGTGATCCCCTCCACCCCCCCAAAAAAGTGCTTTAGTTTATTGTTTACCTTTTGGTCTCGATCCCTCGGCAACAACTCGACCGTCGACATCAGCAGATCTTTCAAACTTCTCCACTTTGTCATTTGCAGTGAGATAAACGGAATCTTCGATTTTTTGGAGGGTCAAAAGTGCGCACTGATCTGAGAGATTCTCATCCTTTAACAACTAAAATGAAAATTTAAAAAGCTCAGTTTGAAAATTACATTTAAAGGTGATGTTACATGAGACGATTCGCAACGACGATTTTTCGCGCCACGTACAATGATACAAGTGACGTTGCAAGTTTTTGAAGGCGATTCAAAAACGTGCAACATGTTGCCGTGACATAAATTGTCCCCCATGCCATATTACACGAGAACAATTTTTCGGGAAGCCATTTCAGTGTTACTATGTGTACCGTGCATTATATACGTATGATACTGTACGTCATTACTGTACGTTTCCCGCTCATACAATAACCATTCTTGTGGGAAGCCATTTCAGAGTTACTGCACACTGTACCGTGTACGTGCTGTCAGTACCGTACGTTTCCCACTGATACGATAACCATTCTTATGGGAAGCCATTTCAGTGTTACTGCATACCGTACCGTGTACGTGCTGTAAGTCAGTACCGTACGTTTCCCACTCATACGATAACCATTCTTATGGGAAGTCATTTCAGTGTTACTGCATATATGTCGTACCGTGTACGTGCTGTAACTGTCAGTATGTACGTTTCCTTAATACGAAAACCGCTCGTATCCTTACAAACCTGGTTAATATATCGTACAGTCTCTTCACCAATCTGTTGTAAATGCTTATGACGAGGATTGACAGGTTTAAAATCGATACAAGGACAAAAGTGTTCAGGATTCCCTGCTTCTTTACATGTTCGAGATTTGGAAATCTCTGTGAACAAACTCTGTCCAAAACTGTAAGTTTTTTCGTGTGATTTCGAAAGAATCTGTTGCAGCGTTGCATGTAGATCATACGGTGATGTTAGCCTATCTGTATTCATATCCAAGTTATGAACGAATTCGGGATATTTTTCCTTAAACCATTTTGGAACAGAGACAGATAAAAGTGGCAGTCTTTCCTCTAATTTGCCCAAAAGAGTTTTTCGTATTGCTCCATATCGAATACCATGGTCGCCCATGACAACCAATATTGTGTTGTCAAGGTTACCAGAATTTTTCATGTCTTCAAGGAATGCCGCTAGATCTTCGTCCACAAAACCAAGAGCGTTCACATCGTCATGACCAATGGCAAAAAATGAAAGAGCGAACTTTCTCTTCTTTGGATAAGACTTGTAGAAGCTTTTCAAATAACGGAACCGCTTCTTGTAGCTAGGTTCCGGTCCTAAGCAGAGCGTTTCTTTTCCATCCGTGTGTTCTGAAGCGGCAACCCAAAAATTCCGTAAAAAATGGTCTACAGGTTTGTTGACAAATCCTTTTAAACGGTATTGAAAAGTTCCGTACTTTGATTGGTCTTCAGACCAGGAAGTGACGTAACCGTGTTTATGTAGGTTGTTGAAGATGAATGGCCACTTGTCCACGTAGTCACCGCCCCTGAAATAAATTAAGAATAGGTGTTATCCGCTGACCGTGATGCCTGATAACGCTCAAACAAACAATAGCCGTCGCCATCATACCATGCCATCATCACCATGCCCATGCCCATCCACATTCCCCGTAATTGCCACCATCAGCATCCGTCACCATCATGTATCATCACCATCACCATCCCTAAGAGCTTCACCAACAGCATCATCATTATCATAATTAATATAAATTAGGTACTACCTAATAGCGGAGCTCCTAGCTATCTCTTGACTGAATTGATGCAATGCATGGAAAATTCTAACAGATATTGTTTCCCGATTGTTAAAAATGAAAATTGATTGGATGACGAGAGAATTCCACTTTGAATTCGAGTTGCTTCATTTTTTTCGAGTGTGAATTCAATAAAGAAATCCCGAACCAGGAAATGTTAATGATAATAATAATAATGTTATAATAATAAGATAACAGCGATTTTTAAAACATATTTTGGATATTTTTATGCGCGGCCCTAGGAAGCCATTGCACTGCTTTTGTCGGTTGTCAAGGGAACGAATGAAAATCAAGCTAGATTTGGTAGTTGGTTTGAACGGCGGTTTGAACCTCGTGGTTTGTGCTTTTAAAGAAAAAAAAAACATCCTTGTTATTGAGTAAAACCTGACTAATTCTTACCATTTCGTATAAAGTAACGTGAGAAGCTAGAAATATTGCTAAGCTTTGGTCAAGATGTAAAAAATATGTGGATTCGTGCATGGCTGAAAACTTCCACGAAAACAAGCGAAAAGAGTTCAGTCTAACTTTACGACAAAACTACAAGATATATTCCGGCAAAGTAAGTAAATCTGTTCATACTTAAA